>PNEQ01003135.1:18582-44165 GCA_003012365.1 Medauroidea extradentata | reverse complement strand
TTCGTCACACACGAACTTCAAAGAAACTTTCCCCCCCATATTTACCCAGCTTTGGTGTCGCGGGACCAATCATCACGCACGAACAGTCATCGATGTTCCGGTCTGCCCACTCCAATAGCTCGCTCCGTCAAATAGAACAAAGAGTTACGCGACGATTTTTTTTATGCTCGGAAAGAAATTCTTCTGAAGTTTAAAATTGAACTAGTAATTGAGGAAAATTTCCTGTCACGCGGTGGAGAGTTTCAGAAAAATATCACTCCTCTGTAAAATAAAAAGGCGAACCACTGCAAAGTTGTGATATTCTCTATTTTTCTTCACGGTTAGAAGAAAGATCAGTACTTTTTACTCTTTTCCTTGAGTTACGACCACATGGCATAAACCGCAGAGATTTGCGCCAATGTTGCCTTCTTACGAATTTAAACTTCATAGGCTCCAGTAAACCGAGTAGATTGAGATTGAATTAATTCACAACTTTGTAGCTAAACACTTGTTTTGTTGTTCATTCGATAGCGTGCATAGTGACTGCAATGTCTGCACTAGTATTAATACGGTGTACTTGACTGGCATAATGCGTTCAATATGTGCCTAGCGGTTTATGCACTTCCACCAATACATAAAAAATACTTGTTTTATGAGAATCTGTAAAATATGTGGGAGTAATGTAATAAGTAACGCAACAATACCTCGGAAATTTTAAAGTAATGTTTCTTAAATTCCCAGCAATATTTAAATGAAAATAATATTTACGAATTTAGAATTTAGTTTCGCTGCAGTCTCTGATGTAGTTGACATTGTAATAGCATGCTACACATTTTGATTTATCTTGTTAGTTATTTCGTTTATTATATATATATATATATATATATATATATATATATATATATATATATATATATATCTATGTATATAACTTATGTGTGTAGGTGTGTATGCGTGTGTTTGTGCGATGCACACACATACATTTGCTATAGGAAATTTTTCGTTTTTGATGTATATTTCTGGCAACAATTATTACTTATTAAAACGTTTTGGTTTAATCTCTTAGGACAACGATATCAATGAAGAAATTATAATGTTCTTTGCATTAAATTTTCTAGCCTCTAAGAAGTAATACTATTTAAGTATCATGTTCCCACTGTGTACACTTCGAAAAGTTTCGTGAAAATTTAATTTCTCAAGAAAATGTGACGAAATAAAAGCGTATACCATGTGGCTGCCTTAATGCGAACAGAGTACTTTCTTTCACGCTCTTTATAATGTAACATTGTATTTAGAAAAAAGTTACCATTATTTATTTACTGCTATCTGTCAAAGATTCACCATTTATGAACAAAAAAGTAAGTACTACCGTCTTTTGTAGAATCCGGCATTTGGGACAAGCTAATTATCATGAAATCTAAATATATTATTTATAATGCTCTAAGGTAGGTGTGTTCATGGAGACTATGAATTAAACAGTTCTTTAAATATTTGTATAGCCAAATTTGTTTGGTTTGTTTTAAAGATATAAAAATATGGTAATGCGAAAACTCCTGATTTTGTTATTGAAAAGGTAACGAGACAGCGCTCGACTGAACGCAAGCGACGGGGTGAGCCGTGTCAAATTCCTTATCTCTCTATCTCCTCCTCCAGACAATACACCCGAGTTACCTCATCCTTTCCTCCCGCTGACGTCATGGGTCATCTGGGAGAGGAACACCGGCCGTATCGCTGGGCCGCCCTTGAAGAGTATGCGCCTAGGCCATCATCGAATGTCACCCTACACTCTAAATCTTAATTAGTGAATATTCGCTTATTCACGCCGATGTATGGGGCAGTTTCAACAAACTGAATCAGTGAGAAACACACTGTGAAATCGATGACTATTCACTGATTCCGATAGAGAGTGCCAACAATCCACAAGTAAATTAGTGAACGTCCACAGATTTTCCAGTACTTTTTCTTTGAAAACAACTGAAAAAAAAAACCGGTGAATACTCACTGATTCACTTGGGAGATGTTGGCACTCTTGAAGGAAATCAGCGTATATTCACAAATTAAACAGTGACTAATTTCACTGATTCAAATTGTTGAAACTGCTCCAGCCATCAGCGTGAATCAGTGAATATTCACTAATTCAGATTTAGAGTGTATTAACTGGAAACTTCGTGGTGGCCTTGTTTTCATCTCCGATATTTGAGAATGTTCGGGTAATCTTTGGGACCGGGCGTAAGTACAGCCAGAGGGAGATATATTGTAGCCTTTAGCCAGAGCATTTAAATGGTGGTGATCAGCTCGAGTGCGTACTCGGTGGTCATGAAGACGGCGGTGATGACAAGGAGCGGCGGCGTGGTGTCAGCATGTCAAGAGGTGCAGTGTTGTTAAAATATAAGGTGGAGGAACGATTGGGGCGTGATTTGACGGTTCATTTATGTGTATGAGACGGACAAGCAGGTTAGACTGTAACTACCAATACTAAGATAGATTTCTGAAGCGGGGCATTTTAAATGTAGAGAGACTTCCGTAACACGATGACTGTTCCGTTTGAGAAAGACAATTACTGACTTACAGCTTTCTTACAGTATGGATAATATGTGTCAAGAAATTTCATAGAATAAATCAATCGTAAACACCTACATATAGTGTGCATTTAACTAAGATTATTGCACGAATATTTAGTAGGGTTTGTAATATATTAAGGAATTTACTTTATCATATACTTCATGAACGAGTTTGTCTAACCGAGTAAATTTAAAAATAACTTGTACAGTCATCGCGTACATGTTAACGTAGAATCGCCAGCGATTTTCCCAGAATTTTTTAAATGTACTTCAATGGGAGTTCTTAACTAGTTTCAAATGGCCGTTTTCAAAAACATTTTAGGACTCTCTTTGATCTTATGGGTGAATATAAATAAGAAATATTTATATGTAAATTTTTTCTCTTGTGCAGTGAGTTATAAGTGTAATTCGTGCAAAGAGTATAGAATACGCTTATAGCGCCACGCAGATAATTATGATGTTATCGATAGTCATATATAATTTGGGCGGCGTAGGAATAGTAAAACGTTAAAAATTTGAAAACGTAACATAAATCTGCTTGCAGCAATCTAGTGTCTAAACAAATGTTACGAAGAATAGGGCAAATATTTACGGAGTGAAATTAATTAGTTATGTGGTTTGGTAAGGTACAGTATTCAAAGCGCCTGCTTTGTAATACTATGACGTATTCTAATATTTTTATAATGTTCGATATTTTGCTATTATCAAATTTTTAATTACCGTAGATTTCCTGTGTATTAAGTATTAAAATGTTATTGTCACCTAGATGTCAATGCAGTAAGCGTAATTTAAGGAATGTTATAGTAAAAAATTCGGTCTTATTTAACTTAATTTTATGAAATCATCTCGTTCATTATCTTTTCGTTCAAAATATTTACCTGGCTATATATTTGTAAATATGCCACAAGGAGTAGTCTACCTGTAAATTTATTTGATACTTAATTTTACACACGAAAAGAAAACACGTTGTGTTAAATGAATCGCATTATTCTGGTAGATATTTTTCAATACTTAAAAAAATATTTTTCAAATAAATAAACTGTAAAACCGCACTAATTTGGATTAATAAGTATTGAATATTGTTGCAGATATATGGGTAGTGGGAACAATTATTATGAAAAAATTATTTTGAGATCCAGATTTTAAACAAATATTTATTTAGTTATTTTTTAATATATATACACAAGTAGTTAGTAGACTTTACATTTCTAGACATTAAAATACAAATAAAATAAAATACAAATAAGTAGGCCATTAAACCCACAGGGAAATATAAATCAGACATAAATGTTATTTACTACTTGGTTTAAATTACGAACAATACATTTATATAAGAAATTTTCAACTGAGTTTTTAAATTTTTTATTAATATTTTAACTCACTAGATAGCACTGAAAAACTATTAGGGCCTATGAGTAGTTTGACACATTGAAATTAATTTGAAATTTTGACTGCACGTTACTTTGGGAATAGAATCGTAAATCAAGTAAATTGGCTAAAATGAAGTGTTTGTATATTTACAAGATGTTTACGAAAATTGAGATTTTTTGTAGTGAATGATTCAAATGAATTAAACAATTTTTGTGGAGCATTTGACATAAGTTTCTAGTAGGTTGAAACCAGTACATTTTGTTAGCATATAACATATTCTGTCACGTTTATTTTCACAAATGGCATAAAGATACTAAAAGCCCAGAGAGAGAGAGAGAGAGAAATGCTAGGGTTTCAAACGAGCTCATTTACTCGTAACAAGCTATGAACAGATCAATACACATAACTGCCATGTAAATATTATCTCTAATTTACCAACTGTGCTATCGTAAACTTAAAAGTTAATCATTTCGGTAACAACAGATTTTTAGTAAACAAAAAAATTGTTGTTACTCGTAAATGTTAAATCTGCATTGAATAAAAGAGAAATATAATAACGTAATATCCTGAAAACCCACAATGCAAGCACGGAGTAACGCATATGCATGTATGTAACATTCCTAAACAAATCAAAGTAATACAATACGTTAATGACATAACTGAAACGTTCAAACGCGGAAATGAAATATTGTGACTTAGTAGATATTTCACAAATGTTGAAATTTGGGGATTATTACAAATGTGTGATATCGTGCTAAATCATATATAAATCGCCATGCTTTGTTACAGTACATGAGTGAATGGAATGACATCTACGCTTATAGATTATAATTAAGCGTTATCGAAGTTCGTTGTAGTTATTCGTACTGAATAGTGTGATAAAAGTGATCATAATAATACACCTGACTAGTAGCTGGATGTATTTTTCTGCAGACTTAGAAGAACAGAAGTACTATGCAACACCCTGGCTAGCGCTCCAGCATCTTCGTGCAGCTCACTGAAATTCACTGCAGTTTTCTCGCTTATTAATGCCCCTCCACAACATATTTAGAACATACTCAATTAATTAAGTACGTTATATTAAAAAACAAAAGGAATACCGCGCGTTCGTATACTATTTGAAAGATTCAAGAATAGGAGGTTCGTACCTAAAATTGACAGCCAAAATAATAATTTTCTAAATCCGAATCAGTGGTTACAACCAGTGAAATGTTGATCACTAAAATTCCTGTTTACAACTTGTTTTGGCTGATGAACCTAGAAATCACTGAAAATGAGTTAACAGGAGGGTGAAATTCACTGAGAGTAAGTGCAAATCACTTTTGGTATAAATCAGAAGCATTTTGTCACTGGGACAATCAGCATGGTTTCGCTAACTTAAACTGCTAATTTTTCACTAAGACGACTTATATTTCGCTGAAGAATTTCATTTTTCATTAAATTAAATTAATTAGAACGCAGATATTAATGGAGGACAGTAAATATTTATATACGATTCCAATGTTCTTTAATACTTGACCTTATCAATCTTCACCAACAATTATCTGTGTATGCGAGTGAAGTTGTACGTGACAAAGAAAATTACAGTTTGTACTTTAGGCATGCTAGTAAAATTTGACCGTGCGTAGCAGCGAATGTGTAAAAGTAATATCAGTTGTTGAAAAGAATTTTATACTAATGTTATTAGTTTGATATTTTAATCAAACGAGCGTTTCATAAGTTTCAAGAGTGATGTACGGAAAAAAATTTAGTTTTCTATCTTTCGTTTTTATTACGTCGTTTACGCACTCATTTAGTGAATTACCGAAATTAACTCTAAGTGTGAATAATCAAAATTGCACTGTGAGATTTATATGCTAAAGTGAAATTATTACAAGCCCTGGTAATTTATTTTGTATATTTTCTGCAGTAGTAAACGTAAACATTGCAGTGTATGTAAGTAATAAACTCAGAGTAAATATTTCATTGTAGACGGAAGATGACGCATCAGGCTATAATAAAATCGTGTTTTGGTTGTTGTTATTGACAAAACACACATCAAAATTATTGACTTTACCTTGAACCGAATAGAGTTTTTACACACATACTACATGTGTATATATTATTTTGATATTGTGCGAGATCGTACTGAATTGTAACTTTTTACTGGTGTATGTAGCCCAATTTTATATCAGGAAGCAAAGGAAGCTGTTGTAAATTTCAAAAAGCAACTTCAAGGCATGGAGGTAACAACGCATTTATTTAGTTGCTCCTGTAACTGTAGTAGAATTCAAGTTACCAATTCAGTTTTCGTTGACCTCCCAAAATAATTTCAGATGAAAGAAAATTATCCGCTTGTAAAGAGTATTGTTAATTTATTCCATCACAAAATACCTTATCCTTCTCAACCTCAGAGAAAAAATAGAAAATATAAATGAACGTTGGTTTCGTAAGAGTTGTAATTAAAATTTAATTTAAAGAATATTCTGAGAATTTTTAAAAAGGGACTAGAATACTCTCAGTGTTTAAATAGCACACTGTCAGACAACACATATTTAATACAAAAATTAAATTCCTTTCTCAAATGGAAGCTATGTACACGAAACCATCATAATCATGACGAGGATCTTTGGCACGTTAATAAGAATACTACGAATTCTATATGCGGTATTTTATTAGGGTGACTATAATTTCGCCCTTTGAGAAAATAATGCTATTTATTCTCTAAAATTTCTGAGAATTTTCCAAGTGGTTTCAAACAAAATATTAAGAACTAAAGCAAAACCTTTTTAGTAGCGGTTGAGTCATAAATATATGTAAATGTTAAAAGTAATATTTTAACTATGAAGTGCATTGGGCAGGGAAACAGTAAACATGCACGGAAATCTATTAATAACGTTTTACATTTCCTTACACAGAATTGGCACCGGTTAAATATATTTTTAATTTGATCATAATAATCATGCAATAGCCTTTATCATATAGAGTACAGTACATAAAATTTAAAATGTTTACTTAAAATTTTAAACTACTTTCTTTAAATAAGAAGTATACCGAATGCATAGTAAGTAATTGCTGCGATATTTACTAGCTGTATGTTTTTTATTGACGTACTTCATTGCGAGCTTGCATAGAAACGGTTCAGTTTATAACAGTAAAACACTGGAGGTATTGTTCAAATATCACAAATATTTATAAACCAACAAGTACAATGTGTACCAACAAATACAAAGTGAATTTTTTCCTAGACAAGGTTAGCGCTCAAAAAAAGTAAACCGGAAAATTACTATCTTCATGGATTAAAAAATTACAGTTGTTCTTTAGGAAGATTATTAAATACACACGATAAAAAAAAATACACAAAACGATTTTCAAGAAGTGAATAGGTAACAAATTTTTTTAATGGGTAGTGAAGAGACTTTGGTTAGCACTTAGCATTTAGGTCTTTAGGGCTTAGGGATATAAATAAATATAAAACGCTTTTCAGGAAGTAAATAGGTAATTATATACTTCATGTTGGTTGCGAAGAGATTTTGGTCAGCTCTTAACATCCAGGTGTTTTAGCTCTTCAGGGGAGATTACGTCGCTGGACGTTTAAAGAAACAGGATCGTATAGCCTTAATTCATTTATTACGTAATTTAAATAAATGTTTACATTTTAACTGCCGGAAAGTACCTATTAAACGGCGGTAGATATATTTTTGTTACATGATGGAAATTCATCAGAGATAAAGTCAGCAAGTTATATTTCAGTATATTAAATATAAAATATTTAAATAGTTTTTCTTCTGCAAATAGTTTTAGTGTCATAATTATGGCCCTCTGACTTTCGCGAAAAGATTTCTGCAACAATTTGTTTCAATGCCTTACGTACACTTCTGCGGGCCTGTTTCTCCGTATGAGATTAGTTGTCATTAACTTTATAACGTTTTGGGATTGTATCCCCAAATCACAAACCATACACAAAATTGCAACATGTCGCATCCCAACATACCGGAGGTTTAATGAAATATTTGGGACAGTATCAAAATTTTACTGAAGGTGTAAAAATAACCATTATGTCTTAATATAGTAAAATGTTGGTTTCAATAAACTGAACTGCTATTTCTTGGACGATACGTGTGGTGTCGTATATTCTGATTGGAGCAATCAAATGAGAAATGTCATTGCAGTTGTAGGCACGCTCCAGTGGTACAGATGTGCACGAAAGCTCTGAAACGAACTGTTGCAGAAATATTTTCGATAAAATCTGGTGTCTATAATCAAAATATGGGTTAAACCCATCATAATTAGGGATGCTAAGGCCTTGGACTTCAGCAACTGGAATATGTTAAAACACTTAAATTGTGATTTTATAATTGCTAAATTAGTCACTTATTGGCAAAATACACGTATCTGTTCTCTGTTCGTAACATAGTCTATTCAGTTTACAGAGCCTTCATGATTTTGTGGAGCCCACAATATGATTTATCAAGATATTAAGGGCTCTGCCTGCCTCAGAGCCACGGTGGGAACAAGCACAGGGTTTTGTATGTTTAATTATCTTCGATGTGACTCAGTACGTGTTAAAGCTACATATATGCCACCACTGACTTTTATATTCGTCTCGGTACCGCACTGAAAACAAATAAAAAACGGATATTCACAATTTTTTTTCCCTGCAATCTTATTCATTTAGCAAAATTTCCTTTTCCTCGATGCAGAACATTGTTTTTGTCCTCCGGAAGCGACATCACTAAACGTGACTGATCCTCATCGAATATAATTTAACATGTCAAACCCTATCCTCGCTGCCGCCAGAGCGCTCATGTTTATAACGCTCTGGGCTTTCACGTGGCAAAAGTTCGTTATTTTAAATTTGTATGGCGTAGTGATCGCTTTCTAGACGTTACTTGTGACTACAATTTCCACTTGTAATGTTTTTTTTTTAACTCCCATTGTTTTTCCATAGTGACTTGAAAAAGTCAACATTTGCAAGTTACGGGAACATGGTAATATAAAAAACCAAGAGCCTTACTCGAACGAAATAATTTACACTGAAATGTGATATTATTGGCCATTTGGTAAAATATTTAAAAACACACAATGAGATTCCTTTGTACGTTTCAAAAATCTGGAAATAATGTCAATTTACTTCATTTATGGCAATTTAAAAAAAAAAAAAAAACTGAAACACTGTTGTGTTTGAACTACTTTAGCATATTGCCAATAATATTTGACTTCACTGTAAATTATTTCATTGGAGTAAGACACTTGGTTTTTGTTATTACTATGTTCCCGTAACTTGCGAATTCTGACTTTGGCACGTTGCTATGGAAAAACTGTGAGAGCTAAAAAAATATTTACACGTGGAAAATGTAGTCACATGTAAGGTCTATAAAACGAATATTATGTCGCGCAAATATAAAATTATGCATTTTTGCTACGTGTACACCGTCAAGGTATACCACGATATATAGTTAGTTTACCCCGCGGTTTGGACACTCGCCTATCTACCAATGCGGTTTCCTTGACCCCCTTGTTGTTTGGCTGTAGTTTGTGAAGTTACCGAGAATAGTGTACTTTTTGGGGCTGTAATTCGGGCGGTCGGACTCAAACTCCGCCCACTTTTTTCTATTGTTAACATTATAAAGTAAATAAATATTGCTGGAGCCTTTTATTTTAATTGTGAGCGAAGGAAGTATTTCATAAATGGATAAAATATACGTTTTGATAAATTGTTTATCTTAGTGGGCGGAGTCCGACCGCCCTAACTACAGCGCCAATAAAACACAATATTCTCGGTAACGTGGTGAACTGCAACCAAACAACAAGGGGGTCAAGTTTCCAGGTGAGTGTCCAGACCTGTTCTTCTACGACCGTGGTTTATCCTTAGTCGCACACCGCACGACTAAAATAACGTCGGTTTCTTCCTGTCCGCGGAGGAAATGCTGCATTATGAAAGTTGAGACTAGCAGGCGTTACCCTAACAGCCTCGTTGATCCAGTGGATCGCTAGCGTGTGCACGCACACACACACACACACCCGCCATGCGCGCGTCTTGATTGGCCCGTCAAAGCAGAGCGGAAGGGGCTGGTGTGTTTGCTCCTCGCATCAGACGGTCGTTAGCGAGACACGGACAGATCACCCCCGGCTGTTTGCAGGTGATAATGGATTCCTGCGACGACGTTCCCAGCCTCTCGCACATACTGAGAGACATCCTTCCTGGCATAGTAATACATCCTATCCTTCTTCCTCTTCCTACACCCCGCATCCTGCTCTTCAACCTCGGCCCGGGAAGAAAGCTGCACCCATGTTAACTTGATCCTCCTGTCACTCGAATTGTTCTCATAATCTAACACGAATAGTTCTTGATTTAATTTCCAGTGTAAACACATAATACTATGTTAACAAAATATATAAGTACTTTGTAATATGACCATCCATACAAAAATGACCTCGATAACACGTACTTACGTTTTTTTAGTACAAGCCAAAAAACCAAAATTTAATATTTTTTGACAAAGGTAGTGAAAATTTGAAATTATAGCTACATATAGAATAAAATTTCGCATAAGAGGGAATAAAAATAAAATTATTATAGAAAATGAAAATGTACTTTACTAAACACTTAAAATTTAATCATCTTTCTGAAAACCAGATATTTATTAATATGTCGTTACGAAATTTGGAGCATTTAAAACAATAAATTATTCGAGGTGTGTGTATATATATATATAAAAACACAAATACATACTTATTTGTGCCGTTGTGCTGCCAGAATCGTAGATATGTTGTAGCTGTGCATCGTGGAAACAACTGGAATCTTCGAAATATATGAAAACATACATCACTTATTTGTTGAAATAAATAACGAACGATTTCAGGAGCGCAGAACTAAAGTATTTGTTTAAAACGTGGTGCTTATAATACACAGATTTAGCTCAACCTAGTGGTACGACTTTTAAAGTAGGAACTATCTATTGAGAGGGCCATGCTCTTATTGTCACCACTTCCCTTCCTCGTTCGCACACACATATACACACAAAATGTTCTTATATATATATATATATATATATATATATATATATATATATATATATATATATATATATATATATATATATATATATATATATATATATATACAAATATATGTATACACACACTTTTATTCTT
This sequence comes from Medauroidea extradentata, assembly GCA_003012365.1. Classification (NCBI taxonomy): domain Eukaryota; kingdom Metazoa; phylum Arthropoda; class Insecta; order Phasmatodea; family Phasmatidae; genus Medauroidea; species Medauroidea extradentata. The sequence goes on along the minus strand of PNEQ01003135.1, from coordinate 33,117 downwards.
TAACGTAAAATGCTAATTGTTATACACCTACGGTAGGCGCCGATGACTTTGGGACATTACAAAAAATAATTTTTAGCATGTATGGTAGCCTTGATTTTAAAAATTAAAAAAAAAAATGCTTACGATGAATTCCCAATAAAAATATCCACATGACGTGTAATCTGACAGGTTGTCAATATCATGGAAAATAATAATCGTCCACATGTGTTCTAGTGTAGATATATAGACACGCATATATATATATATATATATATATATATATATATATATATATATATATATTTGTGTATGTATGTATGTGTGTGTGTTCTAATGGTGCTTGAAAATTGTTTTTTTTTTTTTATTTTGTCCTGATGTAGCATAACTGAAACGTTGTAAACCATCTCATTCTAAGTACTATGAATAATAAATATTAAATTTGCGCTTCAAAGTTAGACATACTTGAAGTACTCTATAATGGAGGAATGATTAGAGTAAGGTATAATTATATTTAAGCTGATTGGTGGAATGTGTGCGATAACTGTGACGGTGATGAAGTGGTTTAAAATTTGAGTTTGAAGAGCCATGGAGAGGTAATGGCATCCATGTTTCTACAACGTTAAAGAGAATGAAATATCGCAGAGTACGACTGTACAATGAACTGGTTTATTCTATGCTAGAGAGCAGAATTAAAGGCACCAGGCGAAGTTAATATGTCATTTAACAGCACCAGAAGATGTAAAAACAGTATTTACAGAGAAACACAGCGCATCTAATGGCTCACAGAAGAAAAAAATTTACGAGAAATGAAATTTTGATGGAAACTTCCCCTTGCCCCTTAGGCACCCACTAAGTATGGATTTTTCGAAATTCGATAATTAAGGGAGCGGAAAGCCGTAAAATGTGCTCTTCATTAATCCTAGATTTCTCCTAAAGTATTTCAGATAGTGAGGTGATTTTTTTAAATGATGCATAAATAAATATCTAAAAAAGTATTTTTACAATTTTTCGAAATTAGTCCTTGAAAGCTCTTAAAAAAATAAAACGTGTTTTTAATATAATCCCACTTATCTCCTAAACCAGTGGAAATATTGAAATGGTTTTTGCTTTAAAATAAATCTTACGTAAATATCATAATAAGTAATTTCAGGATTTTTCGAAATTCGTCCTTGAAAGCTGTTAAGAAAATATAACGTGATTTCAAATATTAATCTATACCGCTTATACCCTTTGAAATATCGAGATGAATTTTCGATAAGAATGCAGCTTATGTAAATATCTACAAATCAAATTCAGGTTTTTATGAAATTCGAAAATTAAGTAGGTGAAAAGCAGTAAAATGTTACAGTCTCCCGAAAAAAAAAAAAGAATGATCACGGAGAAATAGTTCAACTGTCGTTTCTTTTTGCCAACCTACTCATAAATAAAACCTCTTTGGACTGTAGCCTGTACATACGAAAGAATTATCACGGCCTGCCTTTAAGCATTCACTTAGGTATTGTATAAAGTTAGTTGTGTGGAAGGGGTGGGGTTACGGGTTCATATCCCGTGCAAGAATTTGCGATGGGAATTACTATGACATCATACGAGCATATTGCGCACGCTCTTTACACTGAGATAAGACAGTTAATAGTTCACTGTTATTGTGCAAGCTAGCTATTAATGGCCTTCATCACATATTTTATCCAGAGTTACTGTTTACATTACATAATTTCACGCGGGCAACGCCTCAGCCGGCCGCCTAGTACCTGCATAAATTTTCAATTCAACCGCATAATTGTAGCAATTTTTTCCGAGTATTTTATGTACTGTTTACTGCGTATCATTATGTGTACATATTAATTCATACGAAAGTGCAAAAATGCGTATTTTAACTAGATGTAAATATATTCATGTATTTTTTTCTAAACATAGAAACAGTTAAAAAGGCTAAGATTGTGCTACTAGCATGTTTGACAAGAAAAGGCGACCGAAATTATTTTAAATCAAGTGAGTTAAGTCAGGAACATTATCAAATATAGCATAGTTACGTATGTAACATCAAATCTGTCACGTTTGACCAACTCACAGTGTATATAATTAGCCGTCTGGTCCCCGTAGTGAAGGTAAAGCAACTTCAAAGATCATTAAACAATTTATTGGTGACAACAATTGTAGAGCAAAGCTAATGTAAGTAGTAAATTTTTGCAACCCGTCAAGTCTACTCAGATTCCAAAACTGTTCATAGATTCAGTCATTTAAATGGTATTTAATAACCTTTCGGCGTTAGTTTTACTTATTCTGTTCTTAAATGGTTTTAAAGAATGATTTTATGACTGAATATTTTTTAGCGTATTTCATTTACTGAAACTATAATGTAAGTGAATTAATCAGGCAAATAATCATATTTATCACAATTATTTAGGAAGGAAATTTCAGTTCTGTGTACTAAAAGTAGGCCTACTGTTAAATCGTGCAGCGTATTTTTGGTACTGTAGGACTTATGAGAAAGATTTTTAGTTCTCAAACTGGCGAGCCTACAATTAAAACACTGCACGCCATATTAGAGTCTTGTTTTTAAATATAAGAGTTAATCCTACACGATAGTCAAGAACGAACGTATCGATGTGATAAAATTAGTCTTCTGACCTTCAAAATACCTCTAGCCATGTTGCTAACTGAGCAGGAACAAGTTGGGAAACTGTGGCATAGTTACAAGGTGAAAATAACTGAGCTGCGCCTCAAGTTCAGCAGCTGAGCAGAAGATGTACTTAAAAGTTGTATTTATCGTTTTCATGTTATATTATCTTATCTGAATGGCTACTCATAGTAACTTCCGGCCAGGCAGGAACCGCTGAACATCAATAGCATGTTTGCGGCGCAAAATTAAAGGCCTATGTAAATTTTCGTGACATTTAGTTCATGAATGATAACCATACTAACCATCCATTCGATACACCAGCGGCTTCTTCACTAAGGTCACAAACGCTAAAGTTAGCCACATATAAAATTAACTATTACTTGAGAAGTTTCCCGAAACATGTTATTCAGTTTTAAAATACTTGTTAACTAGAAACTTTATCATTGCTCGACTTAATTTTCATTGTATACTAATGACAACTGTAACGTTTAGTAATTCTATTATAACTGTGACATAACAAAATGCACATGTTACAGATAAAATATTTAAATGTCTATGGTCAAAGATTCATAAAATTATTGTGAATATTTCACTTATCCATGGTCACAGACATCTCGCGCTTGTTAAAATTCACTTACCAAATGTTTATTTCTATATGTAACTTATTTGTGTTTTTCTCACTCTTCGATGGAACTTACACATTTTTTAGGTTTAAGTGATTTTTACTGAGGACAGCAATATGAATCCGATCCTGGGAATCGATAGGTAGTGATTGACTAGGAGAAGTTTGTTGCCAGAGCGGAGGTTTTGTTCGTAGAACGACGACAGTTGGTAACTGTTTTGAACAGAAGGACTGACATTTTTGCATCAAGGGAGAACGTTGCCTTCAACATCGAGAAGAGAAGGACATGTCTGCAGTTAACTTTTGGTTCAAGAACCGAGAATCCAGTCTTCATCCATAATCCCAGAGAAGGAAGGAAGGAAGGACGAGACTACCGATGCGGCCAGTGTTCCTCCCAATCAGAAACTAATAATTTCTGATCGTTTGTTGAGCTGCTGAAAACTTCGGTAAGGCTGATTTTATCCTGATACGAACTATGCAGGGAATTCGTCAACGAGGCTCTTATAGTTAAAATTCAACTGTACATTAAAAGCTTACACATTCAACCTATAAGCAGTGCATAAATTACTCCACAATGAAACCCGCTCTTTGACAGCTGGCCGGGACCAACGTTGAATGACTGCGAGAAACTAAATGTACTAATTGAAAACAAGTGAACTAGTTTGTGGAGCCTTCGAACGTCATCCTGCCTAGCTCGAGACACAGGAGAGGACGGGTTGCCACTCTGATGTACCGAGTTACGGCCCTTTCTTTCTTTTCTTTAGTTGCTTCTAGTTTCATTTCTCATAACGTGTAAGCTTCCGCTGACACTTCAAAATATTTTAATATAGAACAATTCTTTTATTGTAAACATTTTCTTAAATGAAATACATTGTCTGTGAGAATTGGAAGCATATTGGTTTGTTTTCTGATAGGTAAGCCAGTAGCTAAATGGAGACATTATCCGTACGACAGCAGTTACTGTGTTTCAGCTCCTGTTTATTGAATTAATAATAAACTTATATATGTATATCACATAACAAAAAATATTCTAAAAAAATTTATACTTCATATTGTTAAAAACAACAATCCGTTGTTTTGTCTGTTATATTTTATTTTAAACACAAAGTTGGATCAACGAAAATAGTAAACAGTTATTGTAGAAAGTGTATTATATAACATATTACATAGCAACAAAAAAAACCTGTTAAATCACAAAGAAATATTTGTGTTACCTTCGAAACATGCAATTCTGCTATCGAAAAACTTGAAAGAATTACATAGTTTTAAGAACATTGTAGGCATATTAGTGACCCAGAGCTTAGAATGCGATTACATAAATGTAGAGTACATAGAACTGAATAATTACCTGGAACTCCGTCTGGAATGGAACGTTCCCTGCTACAGACTGCGAGTTTGGTATCTTGCTGGACTAGCTTATGTGTGTATATAGCCTGTGTGTTGCACAAGACAGAATGTCTGTTACGTAGCGCTGTGTGAAGGTCATTGAAAGCGAAAGTGTCAATGACAGTAGAGGGTAGTTGGGAAGGGGAAATGTTATCGACTCATTCAATAAGCCCGTGCGCTCTGGTTTCTACCGCTTGCGTGGTAATTATTTTTTAAGACAATGCGAGATTAGATATCAAACATTTGTTCAACAGTTTTGTTTGAAGTAGTTTTTATCATGTTGGCTGATTTTTTTTCCCGAGACAATAAATATTATAGTTTAAGATAATTATGAAATTAGTGAAATTTTTGTTAATTGACTTAGTAGTCAAAACCGTATTTCCTGTCATGAAATATTACCCATCATGGCAAAAAAATATTTTAAACAAAACTACCAAACATATTTGTAATATCTGCTCTATTTCAAGCTTCAAAAATTATTTATTTCACAAAACAGTAGAATCAGGCAAGTATTATGTAATTAGAGCAAAGTGCGTAGACATCTTATCTCCCCTCCTTACCCAACGCCTGATAAGACTGTGTGATATCTGTAGTTAGACGTCATCCGCAAATAACTGCACTTATTCCATGTACTTAATTTAGAAATGATGACTGCCCGTCCATTCAAACACACAAGCCCGCCTGCCGCCCTGCCGAACTCCACCGAGAAAACCCTCGTTACTCCGCACCATTGGTGCTCGGCCGAGGGCAACGGACTATGTGTTAGTGCGACATCAGTCACTTGTGCGAGAGTGAACGTACCCCGGTCACGGCAACAGTAGCATGCATCTACTTATTTGTATTCATTAAGAGTCTCGACGTGTAATAGTTCAATTAATATTTCTGCAAGACTTATCTTTTTTTTTTTTTTTTTTTCAAGTGTTCGACAACTGCTACTGTATTTCTTCCTTTGCCACGTGATAATGTGTGCTTCTATTTAAGGATACTTAATTTGTTTTATTATTTTGCAATTCACAAATTAGTTGTTCCTGCTCAATGCAAGGATAGATTATTAACAAGTTTTCGTTAACTTGGGTTGTTGTGATTTCTTCTGTTTGGCATATTTTACAATGTAGCAGCGAAACATTGTATTTATATACTTATTTTATTAACATGCTTTTGTGCCTCGATGTTTGTTTTTTTGATACAATTGTTTCAATCAATTTTATACTAATTTCTGCAGAGTCAATGACTTGAAACGTAAATCGTAGCTCATAACTGGGTGACAATGTAACATAAAAGAAAACATTAAAAGTAACAATGTGAAAACACGTGTAAAGTAGAAATGATAAAAAAAAATAATAATGGGCGCATGCAACAGATAACTGATGCATGAACTGTTGAATGAGTTTTCTCAACGACAGCCATTGTGTTCTTTTTATCATACAAGTATTTTTATGAGATGTATTATTTTATATTTTATGTCTGTTTTAAAAACGTGGTAAATCATTTTTTATGTATATAATTTATTGTCCAAAGTGTATTTGTTGGGTTTCGTGTCAGTCTCGCGGGAACATGATTCACGCGACAATGTTCTAACGAGAAGATGTGTCAGTTGACGTCGCGGCGTGTGCAACGAAAGTCGCGAGACACTTTCGGTCCTTCACCTTCTTGTTCAGAACATTTTTAACCTGCAGTAGAGTAACGTTACACTGTTTTTCAACCAGGAGACCCTCGATCCATTGCCTACAGTCTCATACCAAGGATACAACTGTTCTTTAAGGGCGTGGTCTACCGCAATTTCCATTACCATTTTTTAATTTTTTATTTGTACCATATATTTTTTTTAGACACAAAATGTGACTGAATTTGGTTCTTATGATATTTATTTTATCTCTCATAGTTTTCACGTAATGGCTTGTTAAAGTCACATTTTGCATGTTTTCGTTTTAACGACTACACTAGAACAAAGCTAACAAAAATCTCGGTGGATAAAGACATTGCATGCTACAATGTCATGCTCATAAAAATAAAGAATAAAACTTATTTGTATAAAAAATTATTGAATTTTTGAAATTTTTATTTTAAGTTTCAGCTTTTCTTTTAATACAAATAATTTTTGTTCTTTATTTTTATGAACATGGCAATGTAGCCTGCAATGTCTTTATCCACTGTGATTTTTTTTTTTAGTTTGGTATATCAGTTGGTTTTAGTCCAGTCCTTAAAACGTTAACATGCCAAATATGACTTTAAGAAGCCATTCCGCGAAAACTACGAGAGATAAAAATTTTTTATAAAAGCCAAATTTAGTCACATTTTGTATCTAAAATAAGAAAAAAAATATCTGGTACAAATAAAAGGTAAAAAAAAAATGGTGATGAATATTGTGGTTAACCGCGCCCTTGAGAGTGCGTATTAGATAAATAAAGCTGAAAACATGAATTGATTTCTACGCTTTTTGCGAAGCCAACATGGAAAAAATACTCAATGAAAATACTAGATGTTTGTATTTTCCAACTTTATTAGTATCCAGAATTACTAATTCTTTACATGTGATCATTTGCGCAGCAGTTAAATGCACGAGATTTCAGCATCAGAGATTGCGCCTCAGAAGTTCGTAACACTGGAAAGAATTTGTTTAAAACGTTGGCTAAAACTACTGTCTAGGACTGCTATTGATTAATTTTCACAAATTAGCTTAAATAAACTTACAGTTATAGATTAATGCTTTTAGCATTGAATTATGTACTATGCCCTCTTAAGGTGTACATTTTAAATTTAAAGATAACCTCGTGTTATCGTCAAGTGTTTGTAATCAGATAAACTTTATCACTTGTCCGATTAAACTCACAAACACTCAGGTTACCTTGAACCTGTTGGCAATTGCAGGCTTACGTCATATGTTTACTGCTTAAACAAATATGGCGCAATAAGAAAGACTGGCTCAGACTAGAATAAGCCTAAATACAAGGTCTGCATTTAAATACTGAGAGAAATATTTAGTCGAATTATACGAACCTGTGTGTGTGTATATATATAATATATATATATATATATATATATATGTATATATATATACACACACACAATAGACTGAAACCATTATCATTTAAATTACAAAGTGAAAATTCATACTTTTTTTAGTTAACTTTTGAAGTTAAATTGTTACATTTTCAGAAATCAGCCAACATAGAAGGCTCATTTTGCAATTATATTTCAACGTGCATACCGAGAAAAGTGGCGCAATGGTAATATGTTGGACTGGTATTCGGGAGGATTCGAATTTGATCGTCGGCTCTAGACAACCTGATTTCGTTTTTCCATGATTTCCCGAAATAGCTGCAGCAGGTGAATGCAGGGATGGTTCCTAAACAAAGGACAAAAGTGACTCCTCTAGACTCCTTTGTACCAACTTCTCTCGACTCCTCATTGTACCAACTTCTCTCGACTCCTCATTGTACCAACTCCTCTCAACTCCTCATTGTACCAACTCCTCTCGACTCATCATCGTACCAACTCCTCTCGACTCCTCATCGTACCAACTCCTCTCGACTCCTCGTTATACCAGCTCCTCTCGATTCCTCACTGTACCAACTTCTCTAGACTCCTCATTGTACCAGCTCCTCTCGATTCCTCATCGTACCAACTTATCTCGACTCCTTACTGTACCAACTCCTTTCGACTCCTCATTGTACCAACTCCTCTTGATTCTTCATTGCACTAACATCTCTCGACTCCTCATTGTAACAAATTGTGTGTCACCCTCTCAATGACCTCGCTGTCGACGAGTTGTAAAGCCCACTTACCTTAACTTTAATTAACAGCCATTACGATTACGTCATTTCCACTCAATGAAGAATAATTCATCGTCTAATACTTTGGTTTCTTTGTAGAGTTGGTGTAAAAACTATAAGACAGTCGAAAAATAATTGTTCTATAGGGTTAGAAAAAAAAACAAGCTTAGAGCTTACATGAATATTTTCGCATGCACTTAAAATACAAAAGATAATTACTTTGCACTTCTTGTTTCGGTATACAAAACAACTTGTATCTTTTTAGCACACCACTATGTAACGCACATCTTTGTTTCAATACAAGCGATGTACAAGTATTCATAAATAATATAAAAATTAACAATTTTAATTAAATATTTCTAATTAACGTATAACTAACGAGAACAGTTCTTAAATTTTTTCGTTATAAATTGCAAATTATTTCCCTTTGGAGCTACGAATATTTTTTATAGTTGAACGGGTCGACGCAATTAAATTCAATGAAAGCTGCTACTAAAAGATTTTGTTTAAAAACGCAGTAAAAAATTTCGGTATTTAAAATTATAATAAAATAAAGTTTTTCATTATGACTGCCGATAAGTTACTAATTTGCAAAAAGTTTCGTATAATTTCTTATGCAGCGTTTTTTTCTTCACCGTAGCAAAATATAGTCCATAAATAAGATGCAAATCTTATGTTGAAGAGAGAGTTTGGTGGAAATACGACTGCCCTTAAGATTATTCACAACATGTCAATCTTCCTTGTATTGAAATGGGATGCCTATATTTGACTTCTAGAACATGCTGCTTGAGTTTATTTATTGTAACCTGGAACTAAGTTAACAGCTAAATACTAAATTACTTTGTACAGAAGACTAAAGCACTATTCTAACCTTACCCATCACACTCCTTAATATCATATCACACAGGAATTACCTACATAAATCTTTTGGCGTGGAAAACATCTTAGGTTGTCTTAACATTACTGCTAACTTTGTAAAATTAGGTTCTCAATTTTATCACAGTCACATGCAGATATCTAAAAATGGACGTACCAATTTGAGGTATATTCCTAAGAGTTTTAATGAGAAAAACTACAATACATATTGTAGTAACCATACTTAAAAAAATCATCTAGTTAAAAATGTAATTTTTTTAGCGTTCTCAAGTTTTTTTAATAGAAGTGGTTATAACAATGTGGAATGTTAAAATTATTGGCTCGAGTTACTTGGCTTCCGAAAGAATTAATTTTATAACCCAGACGAGAGCTTATAACGTATAACTGCTCTATAACTTTGTAGCAAATTGGTTTATTTATGCAATGTAATTTTTCAGGACAATTGGTATAAATATTTTAGCTGAATTATCGATTAAAATAAATTTTTCTAAATAACTAATAAGCTACCATCATGCTGTATTTAATCTCGGCAAATTAAGAGTACGTAGATAAAACCAGTTATAACAAAGTTACAGAGCGATTTTACGATATCGACTCCCGTTGATGTGTTAACAAATAACTATCGTTAAAAATGTAGAAACTCTGGTCGAAGCCCTGAAGGGGCCTCCCTACCTGTTCTTGAAATGCGTGGCAGCGAGTTAAGATTATTATTATTTTGACGAAGTTACTAAACGCTCCGTAAAGAACACACACTTCAAACTATGTCGTTATAGTTTCAAATATTCGGCACGTTTATTAAAATATAATTTTCGGGCCCCACACAATGGCTAAAAAAGGGTAGGGGGGTTCAGACTGCCGTATCTGGAAAAATAACTACTAGATTTGAAAGAACACAAATATAGAAACAAGCGCTAACTATGCTGCTCACGAATAAAATAATGTGGTCACCGCTTAAAGTCACATAAGATAAAGGATAATAGTGAGGCACTGTACGTCATCTGAGTGTCTTGAGCGGAGAGGTGATAATCAGGGGCGTTATTTCAGATTTTAAAAGGGGGGGGGGAGGGCCGCAAGATTTTTTTTTCGGCGACAGTGACCTTGTTGCATCTTTTTTTTATTAATTAAGCATGTATAAATCTGAAACTTTAATAATAAAACATCAGTTACATGTGCTTAAGTTCACACTATTTAAATGACAAAATACGGAAAATAAATTTTATATACTTAAACTTCTAAATCCAGAGGAAGGGGGGCATTTGTCCTGCCCTGTCCCCCCCCCCTCCCCTGAATTACGCCCCTGGCAATAATGCGTTACATTACATTGCCAACTGCAACCTTACCGCTCCTGTCTCTCACACACAAACGCAGCATTTCTGAGGAGGCCCCTTAACCCTCGACATTATTGCTAAGGCTGTTTTTTCCCTTTATGAGAGTTGCGAGGGAACATGATATAAGATGTTCTAATCCACCCCAGGAGTCGGGTCACGCAGAGAGCCCCAGCTTCCGGCAAAACATGTCGAGTGGCACTGGGGTGACATTCTTGCTGGGAAGATTCCGCGCCACTCGATATCCCTGGAGAAAAACAACTCCTCTGCAACCACCCCGCCTCCCTCCCTTCTTCTCAGAAGCCGTCAGAACGTAGCCCAAGGTGACCGCACTCACGGATAAAGTCCGGCCATACCACAGTTGAGTGACCGCGCGGGCAGCTCATAACAGAAATGGATCCTCGACACTTTCTCTCTCACTCTATGACGGGATGCGTCGCCTAGATAAGACTACACGCTATTACTTGAAAACGATAAATTCTATTAGAGGACGTCTTTTCTCCCTTGTGGCGCGTTTTTCTCGTCCTTGAGGTCGGTATAACAGTCGGATTTAAGAAAAGCATTCTACAGAATACAACCGTTCAAGGCCGGATAGCAACGGTGCTAGAAACTAACCCATCGCCAAAATTTTATTTATTTTTGGCTTTTGTTGTTTAAAGAGTAATGAGTGCGGAGTTAAAAGTTAATTAAATGCTACAATCTGCTGCTAATATTTGTGTTATTTGTTTACTCGGCTTGCCTTTAGCATTCGTAATTTTTATTCATTTATGAATTATTATATTTAAATAGAAACTGAACATTTTCGTTTGAGCATGTAAAGTTAACACAGTTGTGACATTTTTCTCCCCCATAAAATTTTTTTTTCAATTCCACATTCCTTATTAAAATAAATAATTACAACTTTTTAAAATTTGATATTAAAATATTGTTTCATTTTAACTAAATGAAACATAAAAACAACTAATGTTTACAGTTTCCATTGTTAATGCTGAGAAAAATGAGTGAAAAATGGCAAGTAACACCAACCTGTTCGTTTACATGCATTTGTTTTTCAAGAACCTGTTAAGTGTCAGAACACAGCGAGATTGCCAGATACATTGACACATTACCTATTTATCGCGTGAGATGTCGATAGTTTGCTAGGTTCCAATGAAGCATTGGTTGGTACAACGTTCCTTTCTTTTTGCCAGTGTGTTCCCATTCGACTGAGCCAGCGAGTTTTTTTGGGACGCGGAAACTGTTCGTCTGTGATTGACCTTCAAACAAATGGATCGTGTCTTATAACCGTCGTATCATCATGTAAGTCACAAAATATGTTTATTTAGAAAATTTACCACGAAATATTTCCGTATTTTTCTTGTCTAGCTAAAAATACAACATAGTTTGTAAAAATACAACATAGTTTGTAAAGGTGGTCGTCACTGACATAGGTTTTACAACTGTACTAGATTTTTGTTTTGTAGACTGTAATGCACAACTTAGATTACCTAATTTATTCCTACTCGCACCGTCAAGTATGTTATGAATTAAGGCCTCCGGCTAGCTGGACGGTGTACGGAGCACAACCTGCAACAGAACTAAATCGAAATAAGGTACTAGCGCACCAGTACTAGTTAACGAATCGTAAATCAAGACACAGCACAGTCAATGTTCTACAACTTAACATAAAGGTTAAAACTTTGAAATAGCATACGAAAGCAAAATTTAGTGTTTCATATTTACTTGGAGAATCTGAAATTATTAAGACTTTGAAGTTAGTTAAGGACCATACCCCGTAGACTGGTAACATGTCAATCCGCTTATGAATTAATTTTGGTCATCAGTTCTTTCAACAATGCAAATTTTTCTGATATTTCAGTAGCCAAGTAAAAGTCTACACGTAAATGATCTTGGTGCTGTACTACGGTAAATTTTCCAAGCAGCAAAATTAGAAAAAAATATACAGAATTTGAAGGTTCATACGCCATTAATACTTCGCTAGCAAAATTAATAAAAATTTACAGCGTAGAAACGTTATCAGGTAGTATCAATGGCTAAATGGTAGGATTATACCAGATTTGGCCGCGGCGTAGAAATACTATATCCCTCGCTGTATTTGGCTACTCCTCCGTGATGGATCAGGTTCAGATGCGAAGTGGGATCCCGAAGTCTTCCTCCAGGTATAGATAATTATATATTCATAATTATTATGGTTGCTTCTCCCAAACAGAGTGAATTTCTTGTGACGTATATTTTAGCAGATAATAAAATTTTATTTCTAATCTACATTCTCCCATTCCTAAACAAACAAAACTACTACACTATCACTAAAATAATAACTAACACTTTCTCTGGAACTGCTCACACTGTCCTATACACACAAGACATATTTACTTGTACATTGAATTTAGTTAGTGTTTATTTATTATTCAGTTCGTCAAAATTCTGGGGTTGAGTTACAAGAAAATGATTTCCTGTAGGCTCACTTACGACCAAACGTTATCCTACAAGACAATACATATTAATACATTTTATTCGCATTTAAAATTTTAGTCTCCAACAAGTTATTTGCATAAAAGCATGTAACACAGTCAAAGTTTTTATGTTGTGGAGAATTAAAAACAACGGACTCATCAAAAATATGGAAGTGGAAAATGTTGCATAAGTAACATGCCATGAGTTACTTTAAAAACTTGCATATAATTAGGAATTTAAAATACATTAATTCATTGCACATGAATAAAATTTGGCACTCTTATTTTAAACAATTCAGCAACACTTCGGTTTGTGTAATACACGTCTTAAAGTAGGAAGTTGATTTCATAAATTTTAAATGAAAATTATTTAATTTCGACGTTTTGGTTTTGACTTTACGTTACAGGAAATGCCGTGCTGTTATGTGGAAACTATTTGCGAAAAAAAGATTTCATGCAAAGAAAACGTAGCCACTGGCATTGTCTACAGAACAAACACACAGTCGTACAAATTTAAGTGAATGGTTATACTAATTAGTCGCTCGCCATATTGTATTGTGTTCTTTTGCGCTTATTTTGAATTCCAGGCAATGTGTATAGTACTATTTGTATCATGTGCACCAGAACATGCAATCTTCTGGAATGTTGACACACAATTAACCTGTAAATGTCCAGACAAATTCAGGAAACATTGCAGGCTTTCACAGCCATTGTCCTTTTCTTGGCTTCTGGGGTTGAGAGGCGTCCTCTGATGCTTCCAAGAATATTTGATTAAACAAATGTTCCCGAATTCTGCTACAATATTGCCTCTATGCCGTATCTGTACCGTAGTGCATGATTCATTGGATGTCCATGATGGAAGAAAATAAATGTTTGTTACAGATTAATATATTATAATAAAATTCGAATATTCAAACATGGAGAATCCTTGCACTTACACAACCTCGGCAAAAAATTAGGTGGTTGAAATTTGGCGAGCGGTAATAAAGTCTTCGTATTTTCCATATGTTATTCACACAGATATAATTGTCATTTTTAAATGGAATGTTGCATTTCTGAACGAAACGGTTCCATACTTTTTCACAGCCAGCGTATTAGAATGTTTTGGTAAAACACTTGCCTAGGCAGTAGATATACGTGGTTTGCTTCGGTGGATAACGTTTTATTCACAAACTACCAGACTTGAGTAACATTTGGATGTTTACTAATAAAGTTTAATATCACACACATCAAAACCAACTAGGTCCCTCGACCTAGATACCAAATATTATACGGATCGAAAATTGGACACCAACATCTGATAAAAATAATTGGTTGTCTGTAAAGTCGGTTTACTGACGATAGTTGAACGTGACAACGTCTTAAGAAAATACTGATGGAATGGTATCATTTTTCAAAAGAAAATTTTAATTTCATTTGTTTAATAGATTTGGATGTATATAGAGAAGGAAGTAATTGGAAATCACAATGAAATTGATCAAGTTATATTTATTTGTACGCA
>PNEQ01003135.1:0-18482 GCA_003012365.1 Medauroidea extradentata | reverse complement strand
GTCAAAAAAAACGTTTAATTTAATGACACAAACCTCTCTTGGAAGTGTTAGCGCTCTGATATTTTGTAAAACTTACATCAGTTACAACAAAGGAGACATTAAAATGGTTGCTGTGTTAAACGTGTCAAATAGCATTACTAGCAGCGAAGGACATGCTGTAGACGGTCAAATAACTGTTTTTTCATAAGAGCGCTGTGCTAGCTGCAGCGTGTCACAACGTTAGTAAACAATTAAATATAGTTTGTGTTCAATCATAACGTTACAAGAATAAATACTCAACGAAATATTTAATTAAGAAACAATAACTTTCTTAACACGAAAATATTGTTTTTTAAGAGACGCAGATGAGAAAACTATGCTTACGAATATCTTTTGAACGAAAAATTATTTGAACCATTTTAGACCCTATGTAGAATAACATGTAACTTTTACACTGGCACTATACTAGAGGCACTAGTATTTCGCGTATTAATTTGGCAACAGCCTAGACTTGTCAGACCTATATACACACTGGACAAAGTCAAATATCTATTAGCTTCTAACTGCAGCACGTGTTACCACCACGACTTGTTTCCTTATTTATCACTGGCTTGCAGTCGTCAAAGATGTGTTAAAACTGGTGTAGTCTAATCTCAGAAGGTGTAGTGAAGTATACGTTATTGGCATTCAACCTGACCTAGAATCAATACGCGAAATAATCGTGCCTCTACTTATATATGTCTGTCACTGTACAAAATTAAATTTTCCTTTTCTGCAAGAGTAATTCGTAAACCATGCCTAATATATGAATTCTGAGCTATGCATTTCTTGATCACTATATACTAAACCCACAGCTCTCCGGCTACAAATACAGTAAACATTTTTCAAGCATTTTAAAACTTCGAATGAAAATCGGTAATTGTTCTCTACATACATCTCCCGAAATTAGGTGTTTCGACATAAATAAATTTTAATTAGTGTGTGATACTTTGTGAAAACGTCACCCATAAGAATTTTGTTAGCCCCTATATTTTAAAAAGAGGAACGCCTGTTTGAATAGACTGTAGAGTATTAACATTTGAAATAAAACGGCATACATCTCATTCTTAAGGTGCACGTAACTAGCCACATAATATAAATAAATTTGTGAATGTTTCATGTGTAATTCCAGGTCGGAAAACCTTCTGATGGTAAACGTGGCCTTGGGGTTCTTGTACGACGGTCTTAGGGTCACGAAGGTAGTTAACTAAGGCGCACGCAATACACATAGCAGGTCTGTCGGGCGTGTCACCTCACCATTAAGGAGCAGTGCCGATGGCAACGTCGGTTAGATTGCATTTCTCTCCTTCCTTTTTCTTGTGCACGAAGCACTGCAGACCAAAACTTTTTTTTCCAGACATCTGAAACGCATGCCGTGACTCACTGCGACATTTTTTTTTTGCTATGCCTGAAAGTTAATGCCGTTATACAAGATGTCCCGAAATTAACGCATAATGAGCACACGACGCGAAACCTGGGATAAATTAGAGACGAAATTGTACGTGGTAAAGTGTCGTACGACGACATTTTACAAGAACTATGAATGTGGGAACACTGCATGGAGAAAGTTCTCTCTTGCTCCACGTCCAGGTGTAATCATTTACTTACGCTGCTTGGGTCCGTGGTGGTCGAGAGGTCAGACCTATCGCCTCCCGCCACGGCGATCCATGTTCGATTCCTGGCGGGGTCGGTCCCCGGATTTTCGCATGAGGGAATCGTGCCGGACGATGCCGCTGGTCGGCGGGTTTTCTCGGGGATCTCCCGTTTACCACGCCCATTCCTTCCGGCGCTGCTCCATACTCACCTCATGTCACCCCTCACCAGCGCTGACCAAAAGCTCTCACTCACTTATGTTACTTCAAATAAACGTAGAATCCTGTGTGTAATGCTCGGGATTTCAACCTGCACCCATAATATGCAGGTCAGAATAGTAATGGTAAGAAAAGTATGACATCTGTGGAGCGCAAGTGCTATGTTGCCACATTGTGCATACAAAATGCAAGGCGTGCCATACAAATGCTGACGGTCTATTACTATGTGTTACAAAATTGAACGACGCCATATGGCAGCCCGTAACATGCGATGTCCTATACCAATGTTTTTTTATTGGAAAAAAATAATTGTTATCCCCACCACTGCGAAAGTAGACAATTCTCTATCTTCGGCTGCAATATGATCGCGTGCAGTTGGTCACGTAACCAAAGAACAGCGTAACAGTCTAGTAATTTCACAACGTACTTGATAACTTGTCATCGTACAACATTTTGCAAGCAACAATTTCGTTCTCAATTTAGCCCATGTTTCGCGTGGCGTACTTTCTAAGTGCTTATTTGTAAACATGCTGTATATCCCTAAGGGATATGCCTACAAGGCTCTAGGACTGCGATTAAATACACGCTTACTTTAGTCAACATTATGCGTGTTAACAATGAACTTATTGGTGAAAAGAAAACACATTTCAGAGATTTTTCAAATAGATTATAAAAATAACTTGCATTGGATGTTATATTCCCGAGCCCTACATAATTATCAGAAACATAATTTTTGAATATGAACGGTACCAATCCTGATTTTTTACACTGGACGTTGATGAGTACTTCGCACCAATTAAATTACACAGTCGACGGAAACACTTCGCTCCAGTCAGTTCATTGCGCGTAGGTATGTAGGGACACTACGGACACGCTTAAGCATAGCCCTTTTAGCTCCTTAGAATTGAGCACCCAACGAAAAAAAACTCCAGATCAGCTGCGGCATGTTAAGCAAGAACTGCACTACTTTTGATATACCTGCGTGCAATAAAGTATCGAAAATTTATGCCAATACAGAACGTTTATAAATTTTGTTATTGTCATTTTAAAAGTTTTTGAAAAGCTACACATTTTTTGCGTATCTTGAGCTACCTTAGAGAATGTTAACCCTCCAGCACAAAACCCTACTAAATTCGAAACAGGGATGATAAACTGTTGAAATGTGTATGAATACAGTTTAATCAGTAGTTCTTGAAATGTGGTAAAAATGACAGATTTTTTTATGCTGAATATTTTCCAAATTGAGGATCTATGTTATTAAATCTTGCGTCTTACTCCCTACTAGCCCGAAAGATTCGTTGTATTATTTTAATATAAACAAATCAATTGCTCCTAGGGCACGAATAAAAACATTGTTATAAGTACTCTCCCATGACTAATGTCGGCGGAGTAATTTTTTTATAATAACGCACAACTTAAATTACTGCCCGCAGTATTTTGACATTATAATTGTTCTGTCTGTTAAGTGACTCAGGCACTTAGGTAAATTTCTCTTTAACGAGATATTTGTTTTGGCTGTTGATAATTCCCACGCCAGTTCATTCGCCGTTTTCAGAGGAGGCACCGAAATCGAAATAAAAAAACTTTCACAGGGATGCCAACAGCTAACAGCCCCTCCCAGAGCACATCTGTGTTCGCCAAACTGTCGAGTTATCAATGCTGTGTTCACAAAGCGATGACTTTTTTTTCTGTAAGTCCACGTCTTGCACCGGCAATCAGCTTCGGTTGACGCCAGCAGCGTGCGTCAGCAATTCGCAAATTATATCTCATCAGAGCTGCGGGCAGTAATGTTTTTTTTGCAGTATTTTTTTGTTATTTTAGTTCCGGATAAGCACCATCGCAACAATAAAGCGGTAAAATTTGCAGGGTACAGAGGAGCGGTGGGTAAGTATGGAGGGTGGCAGCCAGAGAAGAGAGAGAGAGAGAGAGAGAGAGAAACAATTCAATAGTGTTCAGACTAAAACGTTTATTCACAATGGATATTCAGACTAGGTATGCCTGCTATATGTAAACGAAAAATATGAAGTGAATGTTATTCAGACATATTATAATCGTATTTTAGCGTGTTTAAATATAATGTATTTGAATGTTTCTTGCAATGGGACAGAATAACGTATTGTACTGCTTTCGACATACACCATTGCAATATTACGTCATCCCAGAAATCTTAGAATGACTCTAAGAAAAACAAACAAACGAAATACGAAAAAATTTGAAAACAATCCTAGTTTGGCTCTAGTCAACACATCCATAAACCAAATCAACAGCACATGAAAGATCCCATAACAACTAACAAAGGAAAATAAAATAAAATAAACATCCAAAGTTAAAGTTGAAATACAAAACAAATAATCTGTACAACTCAGAACACACAATTTAAACAACACAGACTATACTAGGACGAATATAATAATGGACACAAGACAGGATAACAACGACTACGTCACAGACAACATACAAGACACAACGATGAAGACACAAAAGAACACAGTGGATTTCTTAAGGTCGACTTTTCACGACGTTTCGGGAGCTGACATCTGCTACCGTCTTCACGTGAAGTAAAATAGGCATTATTTATAGTCTGCAGCACTGCTCCAAGCGCAACCAATGACAGCCGAGCTCTCTCCTGATTGGCCGCGCAACTTTTGATGGATTGAATTGTCTATTGTCAGTTTACGAATAATTTTGTTTCTTTTTTTGTTAGAGGTTTCCACGTGTTTCTTAATTCAGTATTTTGCTGACTAAATACGTTTGTGTTATTTACAATAAATACTGATAATTTATTTTTCTTTCGATTGGGGGTGTTTATGGTGTAAGTGGAGTGGCAATTTCCTGTAGTATTTCATGACTATTTTCTCACACATATTCGACCAGTGAGGATTTTTCTATCTCGTCTAATTTTGGTGTTATTTATATGTTCTTTAATACGCGTGGAAAGGTCGCTGTCTTTTTATGCTATGTATACACTTTCACACTCGCAGTTTATAGCGTAGTTATTGTTTGAAAGTAGAATGCTATTGTAATTAAACCAACATCTAGTAACTAAGCAGTCCCATCCTCTGACGCTGCGTGCAAACCGTGGCATGAACAATGAAACACTGGCAACTCCGAGTGCTTCTGTTCATAATTCGGCGCGGTTACCCACAATTGCTGTTGCATTATTTGCTTCACTTTGTCCGTGTATAGGTCCCCTGCAAGTTGTCTTGTGTGGTTGTGGATGTGTGCGTGCTTTATGCGACCAGGTTACCGCAAAGCTATGCCATCAGGGAATCTTGACGCTAGTAACAGAGAAACAGTACGTTGACCACACAAATATTCACCAACAAAAAATAATACATTTCAAACATTACTACAGTATAGAAAATAATTTCTTAAGACCGTTGTGAAATTATATAAACAAGTGTATTAAAGCTCTTTTTTTAACATGTAATTGAACGCTTAGAAAAAAGTGCCATGTCAAAAATTATGTTAATAATGGACACATAAAATTAAAGGGAAATTTGTGCAAGAGTTCGGTAAATAAGCGTGATGATCGGTTTTCCGTCAGGAAGCTGGTTTGGAACTGAGTCGTGACAATACGAGGTGGTACTGAGGAGGTTGGCCATTGTCTTCCTGAGTAGAGTGATCAGGGGACAACACAACACCCAGTACTGAACCCCAGAGAGGCTACTGTAAGTATCGACCTCCCAGGCTTGGAATCGAATCCAGAACTTTTAGCTCACCAGTCAGAAGCTCTAACCACTTAACCAAGCGATTGGACTTCGTCATCACGTAAACCTAAATATATATGTACATTCAACAGTTACCTTGAGCAACGGCTGAAACAGAATTTTTTTTTCAGTGGTACATACTTTGAATTGGAAAACTAGAGGAAATTTTAGTCACGTCGGTAATTATTTAAATGTTATGTATATTATTATTAGGTTATGGAAATATTCAAATTGTTGAATTATTTTAAGCAAAATTAATAAATGTGACAGTAAATATTCAATGAATAAAAATTCTACTAAAAACATCGCACACTCTTAATACCAACATTCAGAATTTTTCGAGACATCATAGCAATTAGAAAAATGTATATCGTAGTTCTCCATCGTCCTTTTCAAATATTATGCTCGGTAAATAACACAAACTGAAAAAAAAAAAAAAAAAAAAAAAAAAAAAAAAAAAAAAAAAAAAAAAAAAAAAAAAAAAAACAGCATTTGAATTTATATTTTAAGTAATAGAATAATTTGTTCAATACTTTAAGTCTTTATTTTTCATGCAAAAGAATGAAAACAATTCACGCCGGTTCAGGACCACTTACAAGTTGGCATCAGAGAAATATATGTCAGGTTTTTTCCTTACTGTTGTCATCTTCTCGTTCCTTTCGAAACCGAAAAACTAAGCCCTGTGTCTGTGCTGTACCTTTATTTAGTTTTTTTTAAGACTTAAGTTTTTAAAAATCGTTGTAACGCGACTTGCCGATCTTTTTAATGTAATCATATTCCGGCAGCTACATTAAAACACGTTTAATTGAGGGCTATTCGAAATAAACATAATATTACAGTTTTTTGGGACTTAGATTCTTAACGATAGGAATAATATCAGATGCCGTACTTATATACAAATATGATAGGGTTTCAATTGAATTGTATAAGAGTATTATGTACCAACGGTCTAGTTTGTGCGCTGTGTAACTTCAACAATACGTCAGCGTTAGTTTACCAAACTCAACATACAGACATCATGAAAGTCATAAAGTTAATGCAATAAATTCACTAATTATTTCGCCAAAATATTTTCGAGACTTAATTTAACCTAGTGACAAATAAAATATTTCTAAATATTTTGGTATGCAGTTCTAGAAAATTCAGTGTCGTTTAAAAGTTGTTAGTTTCTTAACAAATGGTTGGTTTTAAAAGTCATGTATGCTGTTTTAACAATTACTTGGTTACAGTAAAATTAAAGGAAATTGTTTTGAAATAAATGACAACTATACAAAAATCCGAAGTTACGTGTTAGATTCAAACCGCCTATTACAAAAAACTGTCCATTAAAGATTTTTGTTATCGATACTATGTCAAGGAGTTTTGGGAGATAATTTAAATTGGCCCAAAGTGTGATTTAATAACACCGGAAACACAAGAGTACTAAGATAAGATTACACGCGCAAAACGATAAAAAAAATGTACTGCTAATTAATAGCTACAAATCGCAATTGGCACAGCATTCATAGAAATAACATTATATCCGCAATATTTCGTAAATTTTATTTAAATTGTTTTAATGGAATAGCAAATGTTCCATCATCAACTCAGTACACCGTTTATTAGTTAAACGTCCTAAAATTAAGCAATAATTTTAATGCACACATACAGGCAATACTTTCGTTAAAGCATTTTTTTTGTCTCAGTGTGTTGCAAGCGTCTAATTTGAAAATTCGTGTTAAATAATTTGCAATGTAATTGCGTTCGAAGCCTAACTGTGCACCGTGGATCTACAGTACTTAAGTAAATTGATCAGAACAGAATTATAAAATTAAAATATTTTCAGTTTCAAGGCGCATTCATATAGCTAGGTTGAAGACAGTTATCCTAACTGGAATAATCTGGAATGCCCTATAATTCTTCTTGAGAATTCGTTATTCTCTGAGGGTTTCCTTGTTTGACGTTTTTTACACATAAAGATGTGTGATGCATCTAACCTACGCAAGCAAAGAACACATGAACACTCTGTAAGTAATACATGTATATTCCCTCTTGAGTTTGTTTACATTACAGCCAATTCATTTTCGACTCAAGTATATAAAATCAGGTCAATAAATTTTAATTATTTTGAAATTTAACGATATATTTTTCTGTTTACGTGTTTGCGTCGTTATCTTAAGATGTTTACTCGGCATTTATTTTTGGTACAAACAAGCAGAGCAATTTCGTCATTAAAACAAAATTTTAAACATGGCTGTTGCTCAAAACAAGCTTGAATTTTGACATAAAAATTTCAGAAGCGGTTGAAATTTGTATCCGGGAACCACAAAATAAATTGTTTGTACCTCTTTAGAAGCGTAACGTGATCGCACACAGAAAATGTGCTTAAGGCTCGGCTTCGGTCGCCATATTGAATTTTATTATTTTTAGCTATTTTGTAATTCTGAGAATAAATATGTTAAATATGTGACTACACCTGAAGTTCGGTTTACATTGTGCCACAGTACAGACATACCGATTTAACAGTTAATGTATAAATACACCGCAATGTGTATGGAAAATTTTTTTATATTCATAATTTGCCTGACTGATTGCTACTTAACTACTCACTACAAGCTCAATTACTATACTTGTACTGTAGCGCAAAGTAAATAGAATTTGCGATATAGTCGCCGATTTCACTTTTTTATTCTCAGAATTAAAAAAAAAAGCGAACAATAATAAAATTCAATACAGCAACTGAAACCGAGTCTTAACGTCGCGAGAGGATAATTTTAATTATAAACACTTATCTACTACTGTTTAATACGTACAACATGTGGCATAGACAAACCCGGTAGTCAGCTAGAAAGATTATAACGTGTTTTTGTTTCTTTTATTATGTACGCGACAAACGATGTTTCTAAACATGTTATAGTATTCCTGTAAATATGATTCAGAACTAAACTGGTTGATTATGCACTCTTTGAAGACATTCTTGTCGACTTTTACAAGTTGTAACAAAGTTTTGAGAATAAAAATACAGAAATGACACTAAGATTAAAGGAGCTTTTTCTACCACATATCATGGAGAAATTTAGTGACGAGTAAATATTCCTACAGTAAGTTTGCTCACGTCATGTAATTTTGTCAGTAATAATAATAATAATAAAAGTCTAGTGGCGACAACAGCGGCCTTACTGCGGAACACAGCAGTTCACTCGGGCTCGTCAGCAAACAGCAGTGATGGTGACACGGAACGTACATTAGCCGAGTGATCAGGGGCTCGTTTGTAAGCCCATTCTTCCTGCTGTCGAGCTGTGCCGGGTAACTGATGGGGCCGTGCGGTTCATGTGACGGCATGCGCGAATATATACTCCATCCGCGGAGAACCCAGCCCGCTACGTTTAGGTGCTCCAAACCAGAGAATTTTCACAATTTACGACATAACTTTTCCCCCTCGCTTGTTATCGAAAATCAAGATTCGACAATCCGGAAATGATACTTTTGTACAACTTATTACATTACTACATAGCCAAGACTGTCTCAGTTTTGGAGCAGTGATGGAAGATAGGAAAAAGGATCGTTTTTACTATCTGTCATCATTGCTCCAAAAATAAGAAAGTCTTTGACTATGTGATAAAGTAAGAAGGTGTACAAAAGCGTAATTAACGGATTGTCGAGCCTTGATTTATAATAAGCGAGGGAAACAGTTATGTAGAAAATTGTGAAAATTCACTGCTATGGCACTCCATCTCCCTTTCAACAGAAGATAAAGCTTCCGTGCTTATTTCATCTACCTTCAGTGATATTCTAGCTCAAGAGCATCTCCATACAGACATTCCACGCAAACACAGAAAATAAATATTATGAAGTTTTAAACCGACTTGGGCTTATAAATCTAAATATTCCTGCTTCCACAGCTGAAAAATATGAAGTCATATTCCCAGGCCAAAACAAAGGCATTATTCTTGCCGCTCGGTGTCAGCTTGTGGACCGTAAACAATTTCACACTCCATATTCCTCGATTCTATTAATATTAACTTACGAAAACGATTTGCTTAAATTTGAAGCGACTGGCGGTGACGACTATTAAAAATATTTCTCACCATTTTTTTTTTAAATTTTTTAGAGCAGTGCTCTAAACAATTCTAATTGGTATTTACCGATAATTAAGGGATACTATAGCAAACTTTATGATTTTATAATATGGCTAACTATTTTGTATTAATTTGTTCACATCAGTACCTACGGGGAGAGTGCATTCATGAATCCGCAAAATAAGAACAAAGTTGTTCTTTCCCTGAGGTATTCGATGTAATTTTCTTGTATTATAGTCAATTAAAGAGGTAATATGAAGTATATATCAAAATAATATAATTTCTAACACACACTTTTAATAATGCATAAAACGTAAACCATTTTACCATACATACATATATTGTAAAATGCTTATATATTTATTTTGTATACCAGTTTGAGAGGCTAACTTAAGAAAATGTGCATGCAGACATGACAATTTTAGGAGTTATGCATTTATTATATTAAGCTTGTTCTGTGTTATAAATGTTTATGATTTTGACTCTGACAGAAGTTCCTATTATCCTGGATAGTCCGAATGACTGTAAGTTCGAAATTGGTCGTATGATACAGGAAACAATAGATTTAATTACTCACACATCGGTTTTAACACGAACAATAAAGGAACGTTTACCACGTTTATTCACTAAAATATTTACATCATCGATCGGCGTTACTGCTATTTGATTATTACTATTACATGTTGAAGTTGGCCAGCAGTTGTGAATAAATCGCAGTGCTGGAAGAAGATTGAATTTTTCAGACCTAGGTTTATAAAAATTATGTACTAATATTTTCATGAAAAAACGCCTAGTGTATTGTAAGGATCCAGAATACGTTTAACATACAAAACGACTGATTTACAGATATTTCGTTAATGTCTAAGACGTTAACAGTCAATGAAAAATATTGTAGAGTCTGTCATAACAGTAATTATGGAAATTAATTCCGAACGAAGTGGTGATCTCGGGTACAGGCTATAGAGTATACGCTCTATAAATCTGGAGTAAAAAATTCCATTCTTCTGGAGCATAGAATTCTGCGCCTTTGGCTCTGAATATCACTACCTAGTATTTGCATTGATGCAGCACAGTGCAAGTGCAGAGAAAGTAAGCCGGGTCTTCACTTGCCCTTCTAGTTACAGTTGGAACTGAATAAACCCCCGCGTTTATTTACTGGATGTAGCAAATGTTCGTCAAAGAAAACTAGGAACATATAAATAAGCAGGTATCAGCATTACCGTGCATTTCACGCCAACATTTAAGTCTGCGAAAGTCTACAAAATTTGTCGTAAGTTGGTTGCTGGAATCTGCAGCCAACACTTACCTGAAGAGGTCCAAAGAAGATCGAAACACAAGCGTATATGTTCGTCCTATTTCGTTTATAATTAATTCACTAGTATTATTGTTATTATTCTAACTTTGACTTTGGGAATAATTTGTGCCTTGGAAACGTGTGATTGTTTTCATGCATATGTTATTTTGACCCATTTCAGTTAGAATAATGTAAGCCAAATAATTTTGTTGCCCGTACGAGTGTTTATCAAGCATTCCTTACGACAGGTTATTTTATACCTGAATGTTTTCCGTATTTCATAACTTTCTAAACTGTTGAAGAAGTATAGAAACATAGTCAAACATATTTTACTTAACATACATAAATAATTATGTTTATACATATTTCTATAGTTTTTATAAAAAATATTTCTAGTTAAAATTTTTTTAAAATGGAATATTCAATCCAGTCTGTAGGTGTGGTTACAAAAGTATCATAATTTTCCTAAAATATCAATTTATCATGAAATCTATTTCGTACTCAAAATATGTCTCAGGCCCATCCTGCCTTAACAGTAATTTAAACACAAATAAGGATTCCACTGAACATAGTAATCAATTTTATGTGATCGGCGTGTTTAAAAAATTACTGTTTCAAAGTTAAGTCCTGATTAGGCATTTCCAAGTGAAACATTAAATGTTATACACACATAAATTCCATGGCTGGTTCATGTGCCAATGTTTGCTTCGAAACCAGTTCTTTGAAATTCCTAGTATCTTAGAATCAGACAGGAAGTCACAACGTGTAGCTTTGTTGAGAACAGAATGGGATGTGGAATATTTTACATCCTGAAAAACAACTTTTGCTGGAAGTGATGCGCCGGATTTACGGTTGTTGCCCCGAGTAAATCCCTCTCGCCCGGAGAAACTTCCTGCCTCGGTATCCATATTGGATGTCCCTGAGACGTTCGCATACACATCAGGAAATGTCGAAAGGAGATTTCAAAGACGATTCTACAACCTCGAACTCCAAACTTACATAGATATATACCTGCTATAACGTGCCACACTTGTATACAAGGGGAAAAAATGATTACTGATTCTACTTTTAATATTAATGCAGGTAAACACAGCTCTAAAACTTTTACACATCCTTTCGATTGATGAACAATGTTTTTGAAGCTACACTGTAGTTATTTAATATTATAATCAGAAAATAATGCATATATATATATATATATATAAGTAGTTTTAGCAGTGTATATATATATATATATATATATATATATATATATATATATATATATATATATATATATATATATATGCACTGCTAAAATACTTAAAATTTTTGTTAATCCGAAAAACTGAAACTTTCTAAAATTAATATTATTATTTCTTGCTTCAAGAATAAAAATTGAAACTGCCAGATTATCATATAAATATTATTCCAGCCCCATATTGTTATTTGACATTTGTTTTCATAGGACAATGGAAGTAAATTAAAAAAAATAAATAAAAAGAAATATTAACACAATAACACAACCTGTAAACTATAATGGAATTGGGTGCAAACCACTTTAAAATTTAATACTCAGAACTATAGACGAAACAGGTCGAACGAGCCTCTGCAAATGCTTCGAAATTCATATAAAATGAATGTTTTAAATATTAAAAATATGCGTACTCATACACATATTAATACATATATATACCTACAGAAATACACAAAACACATTTTGTATGTGCTGGTTGACACATTCTTTTGAAGACAATTCACGTTAGTACACAACAAAAGCCGATCTTGCGAAAATGTTCACAAGTGTAGTTATAAAAGAGAAGAATATTGATATGTTAAGTACTTGTGCTCCTCCAAGACAACTCAGGCGAATAGTTGTAATGGATTGTTACATTTTGTCTGCAGTGCGAGTTAATCGTATAGTGGTCAGATCTCCCACCATCCCACCACTGCGGTTCAGGTTCAGATCCCGCTGGGGTCACTCCAAATATTTTCACGGGAGAAACGTGGCGGGCGATGCCGTTGCCGGACGAGTTGTTTCAGGGTACTTCAGTTCCCATGCCTTTACATTCCTTCTCCGCTCCAAAATCCCCCCCCCCCCCACTGGCACACCAGCGTTCAATATATCTCTTTTAATCTCTCCACTCCATTTCAATTAAAAGTTTACTTAATCTGTGAGGGTTAGTAATAAAATCAAAGGCAAATAAAAAAAATCGGTTCAACATAATGTCAATGTAGCAACGCATATGCGTCAAATAAGACTATATTATTTAATAGTCACGAATACGAGAGTATGTTGTAGTTCCTGTAGTGTCAGTAATTTAATTATTGTTTATATTTTACGTGTCAGTATTTTTAAATACATAAGTGTCGTTTGAGTTCGCTTTGTTGGCTTACATGGTTTTGTTTTCTTATGATTTCTTACTCCACCCTCTGTGAAGTTGACAACGTATCAATACAATTCTTATATATTTTTATTATTTAAAATGCCAATGTATACTTTATGCATTTTTGTCGCATTCCCTTTCCTTTTTTAATGAAATTTTCTTCGTTATGAACAATAACAATTATTATTAAGGCCTTGTTAAGGAGTTTTGCAGTGATTTCGAAAATATATTTTTTATTGTTACCTAATACTCATATCAAAATTTCGCTGCACAGTTTTGACACTTATATGTTATAATTTGTAGCTGAATTTTTTTGAAGAGTTATACTGAACGGTTTTTTTTTTTTCAGATTTCATTACCCAAAGTACCATGTTTTTCGTCGTGAAAATAAGCAAAAATTAAGGAAATTATTATTATTTTTTTGCTGGTGAATGGTACAATGTTTTAAAAAACGCGTCCATAGTAAAACTTTTGGCAAAAATACATTTGAGTTATTGACACCAGTCTGAAAAAAAAAAACTCGGGAACAAGCTAGCAAAATTCATCAACTGAAATAATTTCTTGGAACTTCATAAACAATGAAGTACAAATATACAAATGCAATTAAAAACATTTCCAAACCGTGTAGTTAATTGTACTATAATCACAAGAATTCTTATTTTAAATGTGTAAGTTTACTATTTACTGTTATACTAACTTGCTTGCCAAACTCAACTGTCTGAGGACTGAGATTGTGTATTGTAAGTTCGCTGGTTTACCATAACAGGAATGGCTAGAGGCAGACGAGAAGGGAATGTTCAAAGTTTCGATTCCACTGTATATCTTACCGACTGGCCACTTGGAGCGGGTTAAACGGAAAGAGAGGGGAAGGGAAGGAGGAAAATCACAGCTAGAGAAGACGTGCACGGGGGCGTAGAGAGAGCGGGAGAGGATTACTTCAGGCCGAGATGACGTCGAGTTTGCGTCCGTCGAGAGAGACTGGTTCAAACTCAATTTGAAGATGATACCCGCTACAAGAGGGTTGCAAGGAAGTTAATATACAAGAGTAAACACTCGAAAAAACGAGATATTTGCAACGGTTGAACATACCTCTTATCCAATAGCAGCTTAGCAAGAGAAAAAAATAACATTTAAAGTTTTTTGAAAACATTTGTCTTTAATTCTTGTGTTCAAATTTATTGCTTATTTAGCAGCGTCAATATCTACCAGAATATTTTAACGACAATGTAAGTACACGGTACTCATTTTTACAGTAGAACTCTAAATTTTAGTTATTGACAGTGAATTGACATTGTGCAATTTATATTATTAATTTCGTAAATTTTTGGTTCTAAAATTACGTCGTCGAGGTTATCCTTAAATTTAAACTGACATTTTAAGTAGCCATACAGAGATGGAATCCCATATACAACCCCGTTAGACACACAAAGTTATGTATACGGACTGGTTTTATAATTCCATTACAAAGTGCAAGTTTCATTGTCCTTTTATGAAACTGCCTTTTTTGGTATTTATAAAGGTAGTTGTGATAAATGACTATGATTACGCAAATATTTTGCAATACAACACATAGTTATGTGTGCCAATATCTCACATTTACGTCCAAATAATTAGTTAAGTAAATTCCAACTTATATATATATACGTATGTGTTTATGTTAAAAAGGATTAAACACATTTAAACTGAATTAAGATAACTTAAATAATTTAAAAAGTCTATAACACCAATTTAAACTAAAGCATTCAAGTATTGGCTGGTGTTACACATATACAATGGTTGGGATGTACTGTACATATATATTTATCATTTTGGTTTTAGAATGCGTCAAAAATTAATCCTGAACTAATTAATTGACATGATAGAAAATGTTTTAATTTGAAAATAAATACTTAATTTTAAAAAACATAAAACGCGTAAAAATTCATGGAAATTTTACAATTAGAATAAAATGATGGAGAGTTTTAAATGTTACAGGACAATTAAATCATACTGTACGTAACAATAAACTCGCTTATGTGTGTTTCTGATTGACACAAACAATTAAAGCTGAAATTAAAAAGAAAATATAAATGAAACTTAAACAAAAATGTGTGTGTTGGAAATTTTTACGACTTGATTGCAATTAAGAGAATACCAGATTACTTTGACTGCGATATTGGTACTGCGGGAATTATGTTCGGTTGGTAGGAGTTAGAACCTCTGACCTGGAAACATGTACATATTTAGCTTTTATTTACGCTGTCAATAATTAGTTCACTTTCGTTAGAAAAGTTGGTTCTCACTTCCGAAAATATGGGTTTTCTAGGTAATGTGGGTTCTTTTGCTGATCGCTTGTATAGAATAATGTTACAAGAACGTATTTTATTTTGGTATCGGACGCTATCGTTCAGAACGGTATCCTATATAGTATGATTACACGAAGTTTATTACTTTCACAGCGGTGTTAAATTAAAAATGGAAGAATTATAATACCGTTAGTATGAATACGACAATATTTGTGGTATTCACATATAAGTACGTCAAATTATATGACTATCAAAACGAAAGTTTATTTTTTGCGTTTGTACAGCTAAAGAATAATTAAGTAAACAACAGCGTATTTTTAAGCCATAAAAAGACGCGCAGCCATTTTGATATCCCCGTTACGGGTCTTGCTATTTTAGCTTTGTTTAAACAGATTATACAACTTTTATTGAGTCCGTGAAATCGTGTTAAGTCCTTTTATTTTGTGATAATAACAGATAGGGTTGGATATCAAAGAAGTTTACAATTGTGTGTAGTTACCTTGTGCGGGAATACAGCGAAATGTGCTCCGAATATATCATTTATAAAAGAGCTGTGTATCAAAGCCAGGTGAAATGCGTGATTGAATGCTGCAAAAAGTTTAGTAGTTATTTCCGACGAAAGTACCTCTTATGTATCGCCTATGTAAGTAAATTTACTGTCTACAATACAACAACGTCAATATGGTTACTATTACGTAAACGATTTGTGTGATATAGGTACAGCAGTAGGCCTACACACTAGGTTCTGTTGGTTTAGTATACGAATAGTAAACATCGTTGCACCAACAAAAAAAAATATATTATTTTAGTTAGAGAAGGCTCTTATTCAAGATAGAGACTTCGATTTCACTAGTCAAAGGCAGTAAGTGAAAGTAATGACGCGGTACCGATTCTCAAATACCGTATTGAAATTTCGTAGATAGAACTTGTTTACTGTTGCATAATCGGTAACTTTATTTAAAGATTTTGGGTACACGGTGATTTGATATTATGAAAAAAATTATTTTTCCGTTCATTACCAGAGATTACTGTTCTGGTTTTTCTTTTGTTTTGAACGGAGTCATTGTGTCACATAAAATTATATTTTACCAGCGAGAGTCTCGTTTAGATATATATTATCGGTGCCATGCCTATGATTTAAGCTACATCTATATTAAAAATAATAACTTGATTGATTTAAGTATGATATTTAAAGCACGCACTTTTAGTCAGCATGCAATTATTCAAATATAAACAATAATGGCTTGCAGACGGTTACCCAATATGTAGAGGCAATGGCTTTCGGTAAAAATAATTATGCAGCATTTTGATTTAAAGCCTCGCGTTCACATATGCAGCTACGTTTCGTAGTTATTGGCAGTGCGTATTTGTGCATAGGCGTTACTCATTTGACTGAGCCAATGAGGAGATAGCTACTGAGACACAACACGTATGTGATTTGTGGGTGGAACCCCAAGACGTTGAAAGTTAAAATCAGCCAATCATTGACCATGAATCAAAGCTGCAGATGTGCACATAAGGCATTGAAACAAAATGTTGCAGAATTGCTTTCCTCAAAAACAACTGCCTCTATCAATACTCAACACTAGTTGTCTGTGGGACCATTAGACTAGCAGCAGCAGGTAGACTCTTCTTACAGTAGAATACAGGATGTTACAAAAAGGTTCGGCCAAACTTTCAGGAAACATTACACACACACACACAAAGAAAAAAAATGTGATATGGCCATACGTCCAGAAACTCTTAGTTACCATGGTAGAGCTCAATTCCGTACATCTCGTTAAATGTCATCGTAAATAACACTTTGTACAGAAAATGTACCAAACACCCAATGGATTGGTTCTTTACAATGTATTTTACTTCCTAGGTTCACCGCCAGGTTGGCCACTGTGTGCTCCCAGTCCGTCATGTCATGTGAGTTGGAGAGACGCAATGCATTCACAATTACCTTCCGTCACGTCGCCCACCTGGCGGTGATCCTAGGAAGTAACGTACATTCTAACGAAACATTCCATTGCGTAATTGGAACAGTGTCTGTACGAAATGTTTTTTTTCGATGATATTTAACGCGTTTCTATATCACATATTTTCTTTCTTTGTGTGTGTGGAATGATTCCTGAAAGTTTGTCCGTACCTTTTTGTAATATCCTGTATAAGAAGCGAGGAACGTATTGTCCAGTAATACAACTCGGTTTTTTCACAACACGTGTTATTTGGGTATGACCGGTAAGCAAAGTGAGTCCATGTGTTTAAATTGTATAGTAGTACTAGCAGTCCCCCGCGGCTTTGCTCGCGAGTATCATTCGTAACTGATAATATTTACTTTAATTTAAAAACCTCTTTGTACACAAGATTAGTACTTCAGTCATCAAGTGTTAGAATGTCCAAGCGACTAGTTGAACTGATTCTGCAGCAGGATAAGTAGCTATAGCTGTCCACGCGAAAAGCAGTCTTAAGTTTGTCCCTGCCACTAACAGCGACTTCGCCTGGGCCTTATTTATAGCCTAGCCTATTTGACGTTGTGGGATAATTACAGACACCTAGGGTAAGAGGTTAATCGAATGAGAAACATATGTTTACCCTGTGCACAACCATTGGTGACGGTGTCCTCAATTATATATTTTCAAAATATTCACTTTAACTTTATTGACATTACAAAGTTTCAGAGGGTAAAGGTACCGCGGAATCGTATTTGGTGCCCCAGACCTGAGATTAGTGAGATGATATATCGTCGGTTTATAGCCAAAAGTGACAAAGTCAAAATGAGATAAAATTATAAAAATGCTAGGAATATGTATATGTTGTTCACGAACAATTGCCCAAGTTTAAAGTCTATTCGTCGTTTCGTACTGTTGTGTCACAGTATAGTAACATACCACATTTTTGTTAATATCTACAATTTAATACTGTTTTTAAACGAAATAGCATTTATGACTTAAT
>PNEQ01003134.1:95497-122577 GCA_003012365.1 Medauroidea extradentata | reverse complement strand
TCCTCTCCAGAACTGACCCTGAAACCGCACAGTTCTGTCAATGAAAATCGACGTTCACGGCTTTTCTTATTAAAAAGAACAAAGCTTTGCAAAACTTTTATTTTTGTTTGTGTTGATAGGACGACCAGCACTGAAACTTTTATTTCGGCATAAATTGAAACCATTCGCGAAAGTTTACTGCAAAAATTGTGATACCTAGTTTCTGCTACAACGATATCTGTAACTTGGTAAAGACAGCATCACTTGTTTTCCGCATTTATTTATTTATTTATTTATTTCGTCTTTCATTTTCTTGGCGAAGTTAAGGCTAAAATGCTTTCTCTTACACTTAACCATAGAAACCAGAAATTTTCACGAAAAGATGTTCGTCTTATGTGCACATCTGGGTTAATTCCTCTTTCCACACACATGTTCCGTTCTGTGCACGTGGTTATTCTCCATATTGGTTATTTCTGCTGGTTGACCACAGTATAAGTCATTCAGATTCAGAAATGAAACCTATCATCGAACAAAGCGTACACACCTGCCCTTCTCCATATTCTTTAAAGCAACGTGATGTGTGATAGCCGTTGTATTAATTTAAATAATACATTTAAAAAATCAGACTTTACCAAAAGTGTTCGTAAAATTATGTCAAAACATTTATCAGTCTAGGTACTACAACAAGAATGTCGTAGGTCAATAAAGCTGTCTAAATTTTCCAAATGCCTGTGAACAATAGTGAGACATATTTTTATGAGCAGTGTTTGATGTCAAAAAAAAATAACCTTCAAGCTTGTCATATTTTACAAAATATTTTGTATTTTCACAAAAAAATCTTGGGAAGTGGTTTCCAAAAAAATGTTTGGTGTCATTTCAACCAATTATTGTAAAATGTACAAAAAATTATTTGTAAATGGACACTTATTATTTTAAGTATGCAATTTTTTTTAAAATTAAACATACATATTTGTATATCGATACGCATTCTGCAACGTTCACAATATTTTTGTAAACTTAAGACTTTTTTGGAAACGTATTCCCAAAACGTTTGTCGTAAACGTACAAAAATATTTTACTTTGTAGCCCAACAGTCTTTATTCAGTGCAACAGGTTTAATTTCTATAAAACAAATAGTCTCCATTTCCATAGTTTTTACACTCACGTTGTACGTTTCACAATTTTTTTTTCACCATTGAGCATAATCCTTCTCAAGTAACCTGCGACTTAACCGACATCTTCACAAGCACTGTATGAAATATCCTAATTCCCACATACAAAAGAAAATAGCCTGTTTATTTTACAGAGCTTAAGGTAATAATATGTTCTCTTATTTCTTCTGTAAATGTCATATTGTAAAAAGAAAACACTCCAAAAATATTGCCGAGATGTTTTTACAATTTTCTTGGAGAAATTAAGTTCACTGAGATACCGGCCACTGAAAATGCAGTAACCTGTCATAAAACTGACGAGAATCGATACAGACTAACCAGAAGGCATTTGTGTGCTGAAGTAGGCATGTTTCTAACCCTAGACATTTGGAATTCCCGGAAATACACGCACCTATTCTGTGTTAGCTGCTTGACCTGTCCACCGCGCCGAACCTGGTACACTGCGACGGTCGGACTGCTCTAGTGATCCAACGAAATACGCTAACTTGTTCATTGACATACCAATAGAAAGCTGAAAGAATTGGGCAACAAAATATACTCGGCATGTTTTTCACTTAGACGTTTAGTTTTGCTGATAATCGTTGTCGAATTTCCACAACATTGATAAAAGAATACATTCCTTCACTTTGTTGTTTTACGGTGTATAGTTAACTTAACATTTTAAGGTATTTCTTAACATATTTATGTAGAATAGAGTTTCTAGATTATTTTGAACTATTTGTTTTAATCGTACGGTAGAAGTTACGCCTCATGGCGGCAGTTTAGTATAACGCTGCACTAACGCGTCACTTATGACTTTGTTGTACGATTTCGATGTGACGCACACGGATTTGAGCGGTAGAGTTTTGATATGTTATTAAGCATGTTCGACTCTGCAAGTGAACCAAATTTCAGCTTTGGACAATTTTTTTGGAGGTTTTGGCCGAAAATGGTCTTAGATTCCTGGGCTAGTACCCGGGAACGTGAGCGTGGTGCGTCTATGGGAAGGGGGCAGGGAGGCTGGGATGTTCTCAACCGCGGCAAATTGATTTCGCGGGACCTTGGCGCTTGGTGTTTACTATTTACCCGCGCGAGGAGCTGTCGAGGATCACAGTGCTGGTCCGTCACACGTGGTTTTGTCGCACGTGTCGCGTGCCCACGTGCTCCTTTCCCTCCCCTCCCCTCCCCTTCCCCTTCCTTCCAGGGCCGGATTTACCACTAGGCGCTCTATTAGTTTTATCTGTTCTATGGCCTATCCAGCTATTTATACGGGAAAAGGACGCCAGGCTGCGGGGCGCTTAGACTGACGGGACTAGGGCGCCTATAAGCTTACATCCGGGCCTAGTGCCTTCCCTCGTCAGTATGAGTAACTGGGTTCTTTAGGCGGTTATAAGAGGGTAACTGGTCATTTGGCGCGAAAAACAATTCAAACATTTTAAATAACCACAACTGTGACATTCCGTGTTTTTGGAAATTCATTTGTAAATCCACCAGTGGTTGAAGGACCGACGTACATTGGTTGAGGCCATTATCGAACATCAGGTTAAAGGTTTTTTGAAAATTTTCCGTTACGAATGAAATGGGAAGAATCTACTGTTATGTAATACTATGCCGCGATAAAAATCCAAACTGAACCCTTTAGTATCATATGTAATGTTAAATATAGATATAATTAAAACGTACGAGTTAAAAAAAAATATTTTTTGAAGTTGGTACCTATTTTAAAATACAAGGATTTCCCATGCGAAAAAAAAGTAAGTTGGCTTTCTTTGACCTCACATTCCACAGTAATTTAAGTTATTTCAAATGTTTTTATACGAGATTATGTTCAAAAATTCACCGGTGGAATTAAGTTCCGGTGCATATCCACCGGATTTTAAGGTCCGTTGAACCGGTGGATACATCGATTCAACCGTTGAGAGTAAAATTGTCATTTACGAACGCTCAGTGTACACCGGTGGATGCACCGGTGAATTTCCGAATTCGCGGATTGAAACTGAATACACGGCGTTCAAATTATCTTGGAAGCATGCACGTAGTGAATATTGCGTACACTATATACACGCTATCCAGAAACAACTGCATAATAAGACCACTGCGCGAATCCTGGAATAAATTGTAAGTTGCTAAATGTTGTACGATTACATTTTACGTGCACATTGTGGCAACACTGCACGGAGAAATTCCCTTCTTGCGCTCCACGTATTTTTTGTATGTTACGTCAAGTTAACGTAGAATAATGTTTGGACTGCTCGGGATTTTAAGGCCTCGCTCTTTAATTTTGCAGTGGTTTCGATCATTTTTAACGCAAATTAATACGTAGGCCTACATCTAAAATTAATTCCGGCTTTATTAACACTTACATATCATCGTTTGTACATGGATTTTTCTGTTGCAGTACACCAAATGGATTTTTAGATTTTTGTGCCTGAAATATTACTATTTTGTTGTCAACTTAAGCCAAAATGAAATAAAATATATTTTTGCTAGCAAACGGTAAATTATTTTTGAAAACGCTCTGGCAAAATTGTGTATCGTGTGACTATACACAGTCTCAAATTTGTTCAAAGCATCTGGTTAAAAATATTCTATTATTTGCAATTGCTTGAAATAAATGAAAGGTCATGGCACCCATAATAAGCATGTCGGAGCAGTAGTAGTAAGATAAGAAATTATACTCTGTTTCATATAAGTTTGGATAAGTTTTATAGCAACTTATGGGCAATAATTTTCAATTTTTTGTGATTTGTTGCACAATTCAAGAAACTTTACCACTAAAATGAATCAGAAATGTCCATTTCAGCGTTTGTACTGCCAAGTTAGTCTTGTGTAGTGACACAAATAACAAATTATTGCTCATAAGTTGGTGTCAGATTTATCCAAACTAATATGATATGGAGTATATCTGTGGAGCGCAAGAGGGGATTAACTAGTGCTATGTTGCCACATTGTGCATACAAAATGTGATCGTACAACATTTTGCCACTAACATTTTCACCTTCATTATAGCCCAGGATTCGCATAGTACACTTAACGCGATTGTTTCTGAACATCATTTGTGTGTATCCTATATGCAATATGAATTTATGTTTGTAACGTAACCTTTCCTATACCATGCGTCCAATTGCAATTAATCTTTCGCGAGTTGTTATGCATGCGCCCGCGAAGGTTTAGCCAAACTATGGTGGAAGGGGGTGTAAAACGGAAAAGAAGGGTAGAACTGGGTACCCAAAAAATGTAATGGGCATTGCAGCGCGTGCTAGGGCAGCTAGCATGTAATGTAAATACGCATGTAAAATAAGCTGCCGGCGACGTCGCGTTCAGTAAAATATTTTAAGAAGTGTGTAAAATTTTTATGTTTTTGATTCCAGCAACATTAAAAACCTTAATTGCTTGCAGACGGTTAGACATAACCTGGAGATCGATATAAGCCTGATCATGTGACTGATAAAACCTGACCGTACTCCATATCATTATTTATTGTAATCGCCTCTTGTGGTGGCTGATAGCGACAACTACTGACGGGGGAAGAAAACTTAGCGGGTTAGAATTGCCTGTAGAAAGCATTACGAACCGAGTGACGCATTGATGAAACACTGCATTTGCATTCGGGAGGACTAGAAACCAGAATGGTTCAACTGTCAAACCCAGTTACCACCCCCCCCCCCCCAAACAAAAATTACACTTCGCGAATACGCTCCAGACTGTAGGCCTTCATAGCGGTTTTTTATTCTCTCTGATCCGCCGGCCACCTCGTCGACGGAACCGCGAAAAAAGTCGTCGCTTGATGCGTGAAATGTGTTGTAGCGTGTTAGGAATGTTATTTTTTATGTGGAATTGCTAAACGTGTTCCTATATCAGCTTTTCAATCTATGATTCTATTTTTTGAAAATACGGGCAGTCTTTTAAAATATGTTTCAGGTGCTCCTCAAAGTGGTCAACTACTTTTATTTCTTACTGCTGTATCTGGAAACGTACGAAGGTAAGGTTAGGTAAGTGGGCTTTATTTCCCGTCAGTGGCCGACTGGTCAGACCTTTCGCCTCCCACCAAGGCGATCCGGGTTATATTTCCGGTGGGGTCCTTTCCCGGATTTTCGTATGTGGGAATCGTGCCGGACGATGCCGCTGGTTTTTCGGGGTTCCCCAGTTTCCTCCGCCCTCATTCCGGCGCTGCTCCACACTCACCTCATGCCATCCCTCACCAGCGCTCAATACCTCGATGTTAAGGCTCGGTTTTAGTCGCCATATAGAATTTTATTTTTGTTTTATTTTTTATGTATTTTTGAATTCTAAGAAAAATGTTAAATATGCGATTATACCTCAAATTCTATTTACATTTCGGAACAGTTCAGACATTGTGATGTAGCTGTTAACTTACAGTTACGCCGCAATCTATGTGGCCAATTATTTTATATTCATAATTTGCCCGACAAATTGATACCTAACTATACATACTAGCTCTATTGCTATGCGTGTGTTGTAGTTCAAGATAAATAGAATTTGCGGCATAGTCGCCGATTCAACATTTTTCTTCTCAAAATTCCAAAAAAGCGAATAATTTTAAATTTCAATATGGCGACTGAAACCGAGCCTTAAGTGCTGACCAAAATCTCTCTCACTCACTCACTTTATTTCCCGTCGACAGGAAGGTTATTAGAGACACAACTTGCCACAATAACAGGAGCTGGGAGAGGAGTCGGCCGTGGCCTTTATCAAGGAATCATCCCAACATTCGCCTGCAGCGTTCTCGGGAAACCCGTAGAAAACAAGGATCAAGATTGCCGGAGCCAGGGATCGAACCCAGGTCTTCCCAAATGCGAGTCAGACATGTTAACGTTGTGCCACCTCGCTCGGAAAAGTACTAACCTGATTCGTAGACTTTTAACATACCTTTAAATTTTCACTATACTTTATACAAATAAAATTATTATTGATCCCTCATGAAACACGTTGTTGTGCACGTACTTGTGTCGCTCATATCGCTTCTCTTTGTTATGGACTTAAACGGGCAAACATTTTCCAGGCGATGACTTTTCTTAAGGACGTTTAGGTTTGAAAAATACTTAATTTTATATTTGTATGAATTGTTAGTTTGAAGACATTACAAATGACGTTACCTTTTTTTTCACGGAAAACTTTTTAAATTGTGTCGTATTCTTATAAAGGCAGGTCAGTTAAAATTTGCATGTTACTGCAGCATACACCAAACAAAAACTACAAGAAGTAATTTACAGTAAAATATGTCGCTGGCTAATTCTAAGTTAAACCTACAAAAACACTTGAAACTTTTTGTATTTAAAATTATTGTTCAATCAGGTATGAATTACTTACTGTCAGAAATGTAATGCACGTTCTGAAAGCTATTAAGTTTATTTCTGTTGTAACGGATTTTTATTTTGCTACGGATATTGGTGCGTTCATTCATCTTTATAGCGTACCTTTTAAATGTGGGGCCAGTGGCGAGAGAATAGCATCGTTAAACGCACACGTTAGCCCTTAACAACGGAATTCAGGGTCAATATCAAGTGTGTTAGGAAATTGAGGAAATTTATCTTGGTGCATCGTCATGGAATCTCGCAGTCTGGATGTCCGCCAGGGAAGTGACTCGTCTAAAGTCTTGAGTGGTCACTTTGGCGTTGAGTGTTGAGTGGGACAGCGACTGATGACCGTAATGATGGCGAATAATGTACCCCGCTCTCTTCCCTCGCCGGGCTGAAAGATTGCCATTAGAACAGTCGGAAATTAAAACTTCTCTGCGAATAAAGATGCTTTTGAGAATTTCAGCGTTGCGGTTTGGGCGTGATAGAAAGCGTTCATATTTTCAGTGGTGTCTAAACCCGAATAACATTTAATAATCTTTTCGTGCCCAAGTTGCAATTTCTCATTACTACAAGGCTTCTTTTCCGATGTGGCAACGGCTAAAACGAGGTCTTTGATAATTAGTTTAACTGCTAAACTTTCTGCACAGAAATTTCATAGTTGTCGTTCGACACGCAAAACACTGTTAGCGTGCCATAAAAATATAGTGAGATCGCTTCAGTCACGCTAGGGCAAGTTGCAAACTAGAAGACTGCATGCACGCCGGTAGAACCCCCATGCGAGAGTAGAGACGATAAGATACGTTGCAACTAGTTTTTAATGTGCCACGTTTTTAAAATTGACTAAATATATAAAATAATTGGCCATATGAATATACTTGTAATATTTAAAACTAAAAGCCTGGGGCGCATACAATAAATGATACATGAACAGTTCAGTCAAATTTCGATTGTATTGCACTGCAAATGATATGAACTGTCGTGCTTGTTTTCACAACAGCTTTGAACTGTAATTTGAAATGTTTGCAATATTTTTTTTTTTTTTCAATTTAAAAAATATTTTATTTTTATGTTTTTGTATAGGATACGGTCTAGCCTACAGCATCGTTATTCACTGTGAATTTTTTCAGTTTGGTATGTCAATTGATTTTAGTGGCATACATAAAACCGAAAAGTGCATATTTTGACGTTTACGAGTCGTTACGCAAATATTGAGTTAAAAAACATAATAAAATCATAATTTAATCACAATTTTGTAGAAAATAAAAAAAATACTGGTACAAATATAAAAATACGAAGTTAAACTGGTGTATAGCGCGCCTTTAACTTGTATAGTAACTCAATTTTCATCCCGGGCATAACTTGGTAAATTAAATTTTAACCTCGTCCAATTTTAATTGCTAAGTCAGTTACAGCTAATTTTAGTTCTATCGTAAAACATAAATTTTCATTACCACCAGCCTCATGACTTACCGAAGTTGCTCAAGGTGGGAGAATTTTGAATGCTAATTGCCTGCTTGACATTCTTCTCATAGAGTAAGTTTTACCCAACTGAACTTTTAAAAATTTTCATCCCGCGTTTGCGGAAACTTTACATAAAACGCGTTGTCTCGAGCTGCACGTTAGTCGAGCATATAAAACGAATTCAATTTGAAGAAGGCCTCTAAAATGATTTAGTTCCTAGAACTTTGTATTCTCTTGTTACATTCTTAAAATAATGTTTATATTTTATATATCTTTAATTCGCCATTTCAATTTATTTTCTATAGGCGGTTCGGGATAAAGTGAACACTCATAAAAGCCCGGTTTAAGTTATATTTTCCACCTGTTCATATTTTTCCTCGCGTAACGACAAACGACGGGAAATATGTTATCTTGCTGGAAACGGCACTTTGTTTGCCCATGTAATATAAATTATACAATCGATAAAAACCTGTATGGTTTGATAAAAACGTTTATTAATAATATAAAATACAAGTATGGAATTTCGGTTGATTTTGTTCATGTATTGTTGTGTTTTAATAGTAAAATAGACGGAACTGTGTTACGTAATTTCGCTGCCAAACATACAAGCAGTAAGGTGACTAAAGCTAATGCTGAATTATATCCAGTAACGGCTAGTGATATTTTTCTACTGTTAAATTTGTAGTGCTCACTTTATTCCGAACGATCTATAATATGTTTGCAGCGTTTCAATGAAAAGTTTCACGGAATAAAATGGAGAGTAAAGAAATGGCTTTGCTGCGAACGGAACGAAAACCATATTTACTCCTAAATACGTTAAATGATGTTGAAATTCACTTCAACAGTGACCTAACCCGTTACTGTTAATGAAAACAGCCTTTCAGGCTCATTGTTAGTCTTATGGGGAATTCGAGACTTCAAATTGAAAAGTATGTAATTCGATTATACGTTACGTAATAAATAAATAAATAAATAAATAAATAAATAAATAAATAGCCCGCAAATGTGCCGGTCCAAATTACTGTCAGCATAATTTAACAGTTCGATAAAACGTACGTAATCGGAGTGTTTTTTTACATAGGATATTTTTTTTTTGGAAAATTCGTACATAATTACTGACTATTTATGGGCGTATTTTGTTTCCCACAGTACGCCATGCATTATAGTATAACTCTAAACAAGGCATACCGAAATATGTCCTTATGTTCTAGCTGATAATCTCGGTGTAAACATATAATTGATCACATGATATGGACCGGATAGAAACGGACCAACTCGGTACGTCCATACCTCAGCTACAGTTTTTTTTTTTTAGTAAAAAACTATGGCTTAGTGATTACTTTGGGCAATAACTTACTGCGTAAGTGTGAATTAAATTAAACGAAATCAATTTTAAAAATACGTCTTGATTGTTTACGTTTAATCTGACACGCTTAATTTCTAGAACGCAGTGAGTTTTCCACTAAGTTACAAACAAGAAACCCAATTAATAATCGTGTTGAAATTGGCCGGTTAATACAAATTGGCTGAAAGGAAGAAACTTTGTCATAAGTTCTGGCCTGCTCTCTTCTTTTTGTTCCGTTAAAGTTTTCTACTATAAACCTGTGTAATGGCCTTTTTAGGACACAATAGGACAATCTTTCTCCTGTAAATTGTTACAGTTGCTGTGTTGAAATTACTTAGCGTGACGTTGAAATACGAGCCAATTAATTTTGACGTTGGTGGCAGAGACTAAGTGCGTGTAACCTTAATTAGTGCGTGAAGAAGTGCACCCTAGGGAGTATGTATAAATAACGATTGAACTCGCACTTTAACCTGGGTGTAATACGTTGGCTTCCGTTTGACGTATATCGAGATGTGAGCTGTTCATAGTTAAGTGGGTATTTCTTAAAGAGCTTGGGTATTTCTTAAAGAGCTCATTTTTCCTTTCAGTCGATCGCTAGCTTTCTGTGCTTGGTAGTGTTTTCCGAAATCGCTCCAGGCGAATGTTGGGATTGTTCGGCCCGATCCCTTTCCCAATTCCTGTCCGTGTAAAGTTGTGTGTACACCGTCTCTAATGACCTCGCTGTCGACGAGTGTAAAAGCCAATTGAGAAGTTTTCTGTGTGACTATGTTGGACTAGTTTCCGAGAAAATAAGAGTGCACTTGAATGATTGGTAGAGGTGCGTGAATTTCGCATATTCATCTGGCAGCTGTGTATAGTATCCATTGGCTTCCAACCGTGCGAGCGGGTAGCACGTGATAGCACTGTGAATTATTGACTTATTTACTGCCGGCTTGCCTTAGTAAAAAAATATGTGCCGTAACAAGTCACAAATGTGATAGTGAAGTGTATGGTGTTAGCGTTCAACCTGACGTACAGTATATACGCGAAATTCACGTACCTTTATAAGATTTCGCGTTTGGAAAGGACTAACCGTAGTCCTAGCGAGTTAAAGGATGGATGTCTTCATGTTAGCCTAAATTGTATTATGTGAGGCTAGTAAACTTTCAAACCTGCTACAGGATGTGTGGTAATTATAGGTACAAACGAAAGGGATGTGTTGAGGACGATGAAACAAGCAAATCATGCTAATAAACATAGGCCAGGAAAACTACGGTTTTCCCGTTACGATGCTTGGACACGTGCAGACATGGCAATGTTGCAATATTGTTTTTTTTTTTTGTTTGGGGATATTTAAAAGTTTTGGTGTATGCCAGCCCTGTTGATAGTGTCCACGAACTACAGGAAGGCAATGTGGATGGTTTGCCACTGCATTCGGAACACACCTGGAATTTTTGAACGTGTACGGGCATCGATGCGAAGACGTGCTGAAGCCTGCCTTCACGTGAACGGCGACCATTTCGAACACTTGTTGTAATGTCTTCGTCCACATGTGCAGCATTTTGACGTTTTGGTCCTTGGGAACAATTGCATTATTGCGTTCTTGTCGTAACATGTAATGTCATATTGGGAAAAGCATTGGTTCCGGAACTATGTTCATTAACATTATTTGCTTTTTTCATACACCCCTTTCGTTTGTACATATAATTACCAAACATCCTATATATATATATATATATATATATATACCACCACCGACTTTTTTTATGCTGTTTTTAAGCTACATATATTCACATTATAAAAAAATTTCCAAAACACCTACTTGTATTTTTCCCCATATTCTTGTTCCTGTAGCAATATTTTGTTCTTTTCAGTGCAGAAAATCGTTTCCGTCCGGACGCGTGTGTATGATAATGTAATTTAACATGTATTGGCTGTTCACTATAAACTAAGCACTCAGCATAACTTGTGATTAATTAAACATGTTTTATTGGGCCTATAGATGTTAACTGTTGAATGTTGAAACATTTACACTGGTTTTTAGTTACATGGAAATTGTCATATAAGAAATAGTACAAATGACTTCAAGACGGCTGAAAGAGATTCAATCAGTGCTCACTTCATTGTGAACAGACTATAAATCCCTAGCCTTGCTCGCGTAGCACTACGAAGTAGGAGGCATCCCGTTAAGAGTGTAACAAAACATTTGTGCAATACAATCGGTTAAAAAAAAAAGCTTCAAATGTACCTGAATCGGCACATACGCCAAGATCAAAACAGTGAAACATTGACATGCAAAGCAATGTCCCGTAGGAATATATATTTTAAAAAATGGTTGATTTGTTGTCCTGCGTGCAACCTCACGAGAATTGGTAGTAAAAATATTTTCATCGTTTATTTTCCTAG
Source organism: Medauroidea extradentata (assembly GCA_003012365.1). Lineage (NCBI taxonomy): Eukaryota > Metazoa > Arthropoda > Insecta > Phasmatodea > Phasmatidae > Medauroidea > Medauroidea extradentata. The sequence continues at coordinate 110,935 of PNEQ01003134.1, read as the reverse complement.
TGGTTTACACAAGTTGCGAGCTTTAGAAAGTTGTCTGCTTTACCGTGAATAGTAAATACCGTATTTATTTAGTACCAGAGCTATTTTGATGTATTCGTTTCCTTGTTCAAATTCAGAGGGGTTTAAATAAATACAACATTTCGTTCTGTTACAAAATACAAATTTTACAACTGCATGCTCTAAAAAATCGCGTACATTAGGATTTATATTCCTTCCATTTGAATGTTGATTGTGTTTCATGTAAGTAAACGTTATGAAAATCGAATAAAGCTGTCTTTTTAACACGCAGTATCAAAATATATGTTTATTTTATGCACTAGCCTTTTAGCGGTAATTAACGCGGGAAAATAAATATTACCGTGGGCCATTTTGCTTTAGGGTATAATTTTTGGGGAGTAGATTATTGTTTGTCAGCGTTCTTGATTGACAATTTCTTGGTTTATTAATGTTAAATTGCAGGTGACTTCATTTTTTCAGATATAATTTGTGGGCAACACTACTATAAAACTTGCACACCCATACGTCCACGTACTGTCACTTGCAAAAAAAGTGGTGTCGCCGAATGGCTAAAGCACCGAAAGCCGCAGACTTTGTTCAACATCGCTGCCAAAGACATGTAGTGGTGAATTGTTGCATGTGTTCGAATTATTCCATCCCCTGACTTGCCCTTTTTTGTAACCCCTCTATCTTTCCTTCTTCCCTCCACACGCACGTATTTATTTCGCTGGTATTGTTTGGAATAAGCGGAATGTTCGATTAGGGGTAATTTCCGTGCTTCTTCGTACCAGCCGGGTAGAGCGCGGAAAGGATCTATAAAGTGTTCCGGCGGTTTAGAAAAATCTAAAACCACTATGTTATCAGGGAATAAGTTCTAAGTTTGACCACTGTAGTTGAAACTTTACGAATCTCATTGTGGATTGCACTTAAGCTAATGCGTAACTACCTGCGCTCTAAGTGTGTTGCAGCGAGTTACGGCTATTCTTTTTTTGACGAAACTATTTTAACGCACATTGTATCTGTATATCTAAGAAAAGAACACACACTTCAAACTATGTCGCCATAGTTTTAAAAATTCGGCACGTTTGTTAGAAACATCAATGGCCAAGAGTGGGTTTTCCAGACTACCATATTTGTAAAAATAACAATCGGATTCGAAAGAGGCAACTATAGAAACAAGCGTTAAACTCTGAGCTATGCTGCTCACAAATAAAATAATGTGGTCACCGCTTCAAGTCCAGTAGGAAAGAGGATCATAGTAAAGCATTGCACGCCAGCTGAGTAGCTTGCGCGGAGAGGCGATAATATATTACACACACTGGTTAGCGACTCTCTTACCGCTCCTGCTTCACACATACAAACGCAGCCTATCTAGGGAGATCCCTTAAGGGCGCGGTCTACCGCAATTTTCAACATCATTATTTTATTTTTTATTCGTAACAGATATTTTTATTTTAGACACAAAATGTGACTAAATTCGGCTCTTATGAAATTTTTATATCTCTCATAGTTTTCGCGTAATGGCTTGTTAGTCGTATTTTACATGTTTCCGTTTTAATGGCTACACTAAAACCAACTGATATAACAAACTCAAAAAAATCGCAGTGGATAAAGGCATTACTAGCTACAATGACATGCTCATAAAATTAAAGAATAAAAATTATTTGTATTTTAAAAACAAACTATTGAATTTTTTAAATTTTAATTTTCAGTTTCAGCATATAATTTTTATTCTTTAATTTTATGAGCATATCATTGTAGCCTGCAATGTCTTTATCCACTGTGATTTTTTTGAGTTTGGTATATCGGTTGGTTTTAGTGTAGTCGCTAAAACGGAAACATGCAATATATGACTTTAACAAGCCATTACGCGAAAACTATGAGAGATAAAAAAGTTTCATAAGAGTAAAATTTAGTCACATTTTGTGTCTAAAATAAGAAAAAAATATCTTGTACCAATAAAAAATTAAAAAAAATGGTGAAGAAAATTGCGGTAGACCGCGCGGCCTTAAGGTGGCCGTCTACCACATGCTTCAAATGCGTTGCAGTGTGTTCGTAAGCAAGTTTTATTCTACGAAAGTATTCCACGTGTGCCCATTGTGTCAACGTACGAAAACAAAAGAACCTTCATACAAGGTCGGAACCTCATTGTTAAGACGCCACGCTCATTATAAACACTGTTTTTAAGCCCTCAACATGGCTAAAAAACGGCCTTTTTAGACGGCCGTACTTCAAAATGTACTAACCGGATGTATGTGAAACTCAGGTTGTGACCTTCACTGAACTTAGTTACAGACTTTCCACCAATGAAATTATATTGTCGCCGCTTAAGAGTGCGAGGTAGGTAAATAAACGCTGAAAACATAAATTGATTTCTACGCTTAATTCGAAGCCAATATCGATGAAATACTCGATGACAATCCTAGATAACGGTATATGCCTACTTTATAATATAAGTAAATATTTATCCAAAATTACTAATTCCCATGGTAAAAACTGTTCGGCGGGAAGCTTGCACGTAGTACAACGCTTGGCTCGTTGAAGCGACGCGGCGTGGTCGACCTTACAGCTCCGTCGCTTTTGAGCCTCTCACGCGCGGGTAGGCGGCGCCCTCAAGAGGTCTATACAGCGTGTGCTAGATGCCGGGTCTGAGGAAGGGAAGCAGGCATGCGATGAGAGCTAAACTGACTCGGGCTTCATCAACCGTGTCGCCTTTATGCGCGGGGCGTGCAACGGCGTGCAGTGTTTCGGCCGTTAATATTTGCTATGAGACTTTACGCTATGACCGTGTGTTTTTTATTCCTGGAAAGTTTCAAGTAAAGTCCAGTATTTGCTTCTCTATTTCAGTTTTACGATTCCAGTTGGTATTTTTTTACATTGCAGCAGTCTGAAACTGAAAAGGTCGTTTTTTGCCATTTTGAGGTTTCCGGAAGCCTTACTTCTAAGCACGATGTCTAAAAAACAGATAAGGAAGCATAGTTCGAAATGTGTTTTCTTTTCGTAGATAAAGCTATCGAACACACGTTTAGTAGTATCTCTTAGATAAACTTTATCCTAACACTCTGCACCAATGCTTTTGCGACAGCTATATAAGGCTCTTAATATAAGGCATTGAACATATATAATCTTTATGTGGCATTGTCAAGTTTCTCTTCAGGCAGGTGAAGCATTGTCATAGAAGCTGGAAAATTTCGCAAATTCAATGACCTGCAGGCTAGAATCCATTGTACTCAAGTCCCGACTATTTGTCCACCAACTGCTACACAGTGGAAAAACATACAAGGAACGAATAGACGGGGGCTGAGTATGCATAGTAAAAGGGATTCTAGCCTGCAGGTCATTGAATTCGCGAAATGTTTCTGTCCCTCAATTGATTAGAGGACGCTCGTGGCGAAGGTGAGCACGTACAGGTTCCCTGAAATTGTTGGTCTACATTCCAGGGGCAGCGGTTAAATGGGAAAGAGACAAGGATGCACAGGGAGGAGAAAAATGATTCTGGTTCCTCACCATAATCAGATTGGAAGTTTCCGCTCTTCCGGTTTCAAAGATTTAACCGCCTCGTAGGAGTTACTGTGCTACACGTCGCGCTTTATAACAAACATGTGGCCAAGATTGGTGTCGATGATTGTTTGTGAAAAACAGTTTTAAGTCTGCAAATATTTGCTCATAGTAAACATACAGTCGCTAATAATTAAGAGTCAAAGACCACACCACTATCGCATGGCATTAAAATTATTCTGCAAAAGAGAGCGTACGTGTAGTAAAAACTTCAAACTTGGCTCAATCCTCGTAGTTCGTGTGTACAATATACTCTCGATTAGCCGTGTGTAGTTTAAAAAATGTTGAAAAAAATTAAAAAACAATTTTCGATTATTTTTAATTACACGCTGTTTACTCGCATTATGTTAACCAACGTGTTATGTCCGCAACCGTATTTTGAATGGCTTGAAGAAGACTTGTCTTTTCCAACAGGCGAAACAATTAGCTCCTTGCATAAATTGATTAACGAGATTATTTATCTTGGATAGATAAGATAGCTGTGATTTGTTTTTTATTTGTGTTTTTAGAATATTAGCGCATCTCCCCCAATCATTAATGCGAATAATCAAGAGTCTATTGTATTAAATTGCTTCCTTTTATTGCAGGGATGAATTTGACTTTTTTTCATTCTACTGAGATCTAAGATAGGGTAAAAATGGACTCATACGCGATTTTGGATTATCCTAGGCATCGCCCCTCTCAATTAGTGTGGATAGTTTTGTGTTTGTGTATGATTCCAAAGTACGCACTTAGCTTACTAGTACATGGACTTGTGTTTATTCGGGGGGCAGGTCAACACTGTTTTATACTAGATTCTGGTGGTAATATCAATAACAGAAAATAAAGAAAGTTGCAAATGGAACTATCAACAGGATAACATAGTTAACATATTACGGAGTACAATTAATATTTAAAAAATCTTTCCGGTGCTAAACTTATAAAATTATATATATAATCATAAAATGTATAAAAATTTATTTATATACTGATGTTCCTGACAATATTTACAGCTTACAAATATACATTTATGGCGTCTATTTATTTTAATAGGCTATAGCTGAAATAAATTTAGAAAATGGTCAATAGTTTGTAATCTGGAGTACACTACGTAACCTTCACAAACTATCAGTTCAAACTAATATGGTGGCCGAAGCTAGTATGCTGAAACACCCAACAAGTAAGCAACTTTGTGTACTGTCAAGGGTAGTGTGTCTGTGTATTATCCTGATAATTCGGACAATGCTAGTATATACTTAGTGACAACACTGGTGGTTCCAAGTATAGATGTGCATATTCTTAAGAGAACTCTGATGCAGTCTGTCATGTTGCTCTGTGACTATGTGTAGAATATGTTTGCTCTGTTGTCAGTATACTTGCGTTGTGGCAGGAGTGATGTATTCTGATCCAACTGTTGAGCGATGCGTTGCGTTCATGCAAGCCCCAAGATAGTGCCGGGTTCCACTCGGTTGCCTTTTATTTGTATTATTTTTCTCTTTTGCAGTTGGCACGTATACGCTGAAACACGAATGTTCATAAATGTCAAGTAGCACGTTCAGTTGTCTTGAGTTGAATTTCATTTACGAATCCTGAATTAATAGGATCATCTATTACGGCGCTTTAACATTTTACAAGTGCTTTCAGGAGTAGTCATAAATTTTTATGAATGCACTGCCTGATAACTCGTACAGCGATAATCTAGTTATCATTTTTAAATAAATTTGACTGTTGATATGGGTTTGTGTCTACCGCAAGGTAATGTATTTCACCAGCGAGCTGTAGTTATATGCATATTTAAATAAGATTTACAAACAACCATAATGAACAAAAATCTGTAATTTCTTTTCGCTAAGGTGAACACAACCAAAATTATCATTTCCTCAGTGGTTTTTAAACGGGAAAACTCCGTTGCAGGATATATAAAGCACCAGAAACAGACGCGTAGAATTCCTTAAGGCCATCCTAGTTAATTTCTGCGGTTTTTGTGATAATTATTTTTCTAAGCTGAAAAAAATTCAGCCAGCGTGAAGCCGATTTTAAACAAAACTGCCAGACAAATTTTTGATATGTTTTCGTTTAGGCGTAAAAAAATATCGCTAAAAAATTAGTCATTTGGGGTACTGTACCGGTCATGGCAACTTTGTACCACCAGCATGTTTAATTTCAATGTAAGTGTTTCAGAATCTAAGAATACGGCTGTGTTATAGATGAATAAATGTCTTAACCTTAACGTTTGCATAATGGTTGAATGCCACAAAGCTATTATATAAAAGATAATCCCTGGTACAATGTTACTCCAAAATTGTACAAAGTTAACCCAAGTGACTGCTGTATAAACTAGAGAGCACGGGCTTAAATCTTCGTTATTACGACATGCATGGAGGGTCTCCTTTCTGAAGTCGCAAGAGACGAACCGATGGCGCTTTCTGGCGGTGATGCAGCTGATGCGCCGTGCCTGGGTCACACTTGCTGCTTGCGGCCTTGGCACACGCAGAATGCCGCGGCCATACACGCGAGCTTGTACGCGCCGACGAGCCACGAGCACATTGCACGTCGTCGTCGGGGAGTGAGTTCCGAAAATTCTCTGCCTCCTGCGCAACTGCCATCCTTCTCGGGCTGTTTCAATCAATACTTTCGGCGCCACACATTTCGTTACGGTCCGCCAGCTCGGCCGCGCACATACCGTGACCTATATCTTGAGAGGAGATGGATTGAAGCACGCTTGTCAGGTGCCGCTTGTCCACGGTCGCCGTTGTGCATACCGTCATACGTGCAAAAATTGCCTTTTTTCTACACTCCCAAAATGCCACCTGAATTCGTGAAACGCAAAACGAGAAGCATTTGTTGGCCTTTACATACCTATCATTCAAAAATGAAACTTTAGGACTACACTTTAAGGACCCATGGTACATAAATAAGTGTTAAATGCAACTATTACAAATAGTAGGAGGCTCGAAGCGAATAAGGGGGAGGGGAGGGGAACCTATAATCCTGCACAAAGGTTTTTTTCGTCATTCTTAGCAAAAATGTTTACCCATCGACGTGTTTCTGGGGCATTATTTCTGACGCCCTAACTTCGTACATTTAATTGCGGCGAAGGAAATTACGCTTAGCAGATATGGCATTTTGGAATAATGTTTGCTCATAATGTTGGCAAATAACATTACATTATCTAAGATTTTTTTCTCGATAATGACTTTTACAAACCTATATACTGTAATTCATTTGACACTTCAAGCGTTTCTTTATCTACCATGGGCCCTTAATTCCCATATAAAAAAGACTATCACGAAAACTTTCACGTCAGTTTCTTCGCTGCGAATAAAGGCAATATGCTGCTCGAGCGTGGCACACTGACTCTTGTCGCTCCGCGTTTCCCACGCGTTTTATGCCGGTCCATTTAATCCATTTATCAGAAAAGTTAAAAGCAACATGTCCAAACATACGCTGAGGAGAGAGAACTGCAGTACAGTCCAAATCAAGAATTACCAGCTGTGAAAACACACACTTCGCAACTTGTTCAGCTCCGTTTCGTATAAATTTTAATGCATTTTGACAGTTCTGAATGTGGCCACAATGCAAGACAATATTTACTGTGCATACGACGGAATTGACATGTAAAAGTTAATTTTAGAACAAAAAATGTGTTCCAATATACAGAAGGTACATGCTTTGAGGGGTGATAGTAGTGGTGATTCTGAACAAAATGTTTCTAATAAACATATGCCCTTTTCTTAACTGTTTCAGAGAAACCTAATGAAAACAACAAGAAACGGGATAAGTGCAGGTGACGGTAAATCACGCGACTGTTATTGTAGGGAGCTGAGGAGAAGGCAAGGCAAAACGACAGGGTGGTGGTGGGGGCCACATAGCGTTTCGCTTGTCCCCACCACCAGCCGCATACCTGAGCCTTGCCTTCTCCTCAGCTCCGTACTATATCTTATGTTGTGTGTAATTTTGTACATTTCCACACGGTGGCGCTTTAAGCATATGGTGCAGTTGTTTACCTCAGTCTCAGTCCTACTGTGCTTGCCCTAGTATTGGGAACTACAGTGTTACGTGTACAGTTAATACAGTTCAGTGTAGTAAAAAATGCCACAGGTCTTCACACATGCAGAGTATGCTGACATGATGTTTGTCTACGGTTTCACCGATGGGAATTCCAGAGCCGCTGTACGTAAGTACGAACGACGATTTCCTAATCGTAGAGTTACAGATAGCAGGGTGTTTAGCAGGGTGTTTGCAGGATTGCGTGACCGGGGTCGCTTCCCAGCGTAAATGTAGTATTCGAACGTCCCATACTACACACTCTTACTGAAGTTGAGAACATTCTTCAGGTATTAGAACGCAGCCCAACTACTAGCTCGAGACGAATTGCTGCTCAACTTCACATTCCACACACAAGAGTGATACGCACAGTACACGAGCAGGGTCTGTATCCATATCATCGGCAGAGTGTACAACATCTGCATGAAGGAGATTATGTCCTCCGGCAAGAATTCTGTCAGTGGATCGTTGCCAATGATCGATTAATTCCACGTATTCTGTTCACTGATGAGTCAACATTTACCCGCAACGGAATCAACAACACACGCAACTCTCACGTATGGGCAGACGAAAATCTACACCCTACTGTAGGAAGGAATTTTCAACGATGTTTCTCAGTTAATGTGTGGCGCGGTATTATTGATGACCAACTCATCGGTCCAATAGTTTTTGATAATCGTCATAATGGAGTACGTACGGTATCTTGATTTTCTTCAAAACGTGTTACCAGAATACTTGGAGGATATCCCTTTGGCAACAAGAGCTCGTATGTATTTTCAGCAAGACGGAGCTCCTGCACATTCTGTACGGCCAGTGACACAGTACTTCAACGAAACGTATCCTGGGCGTTGGATCGGTCGCCATGGAGTCATTGATTGGCCACCGAGGTCACCTGATCTTACCCCATCGGATTACTGTGTGGTGTTAGCTTAAAAGCGAAGTCTACACGCGCAGGGTGGGCACAAGAGAGGAACTTCTCGCTTGTATTTACCATGCTTGTGCTCAAGTAAAGCAATGTACTAATGAGCTCAGATCAGCAACACAGCAGCTGTCTTATCAGAGCAGCAAAATGCATTGAAGTTGGTGGTGGAGTGTTTGAACATGATTTGTGAGGAAATGTACACAATTAAACAAAACATACGATAACAGTATCGTGATTTATCGTCACCTGCACATTTCCCGTTCCTTGTTATTTTCATTCGGTTTCTCTGAAAAAGTTAAGAAATGGGCATATGTTTATTAGAAACAATTTATTCAGAATCACAAGTACTACCACCCCTTAAAGCATGTACCTTTCCTCCCCGACTCATCCTGTATAGCCGTATTCTAAACTATTCTACCAAACAGCACATATCATTTGACTACGTTACCAAGTTTAGGATCTATATATTATGTTATTAAAGGGTTTAAATATTCTGAGTTTGAGTAGTACATTAAATTCCGCATTTAGATTGACTAGACTAATAAATAGACCGTAGTATTATTTCTCGCGTATTGTATGTTACATCAAAATATCTGATAAGACAGAATTGTTGTATTTTATACAATTTTTATTTGAAGAGTAACTGAGCAAAGGGGAGAAACCCTTGGGTGGATTACTGTTTATTTACAAAGCAACCAAATAAGTGAAAAAATCATAATTTAGGAATATCAGAATTTCTCTAGTTTGTTTTCGCCGTTCGCAGCGCTGTTGATAACATTAGAATACATTCCAAAGCCCTACATTCCCAAACTGGCAGATTCGAACAAGCGTTTCTTTTCGTATTCAACTGTTTTGTATTTTGTTAGCAGTTCGTGGTGTGCAGCTACACATTTTAACTAAAAATGTTTTTGGACTTCCTGCACTGCCCGTCGCACAATTCGTTTTGGCATAATTTTTTCCCCAATTATGTAATTATGTAACGTAGAAATTCCCAACAAACTATTTATTCAATTTCTAGTAAATAATGATAACTCTTAAAAATCACTATATATAGTCATTGTAATTGGGCTAAATTGGAACATAAATTTTAGTGGAAAAGTAATGATCTGATATTAACAAGTTAAGGTTTTGGAGAGCAGCATTTTTCAAGAAATCCGTTTGTAAATTTAAATTATTTAAACAGGTTTTTTAATAATTTACATAATGTTCACATTAAAGGAATATCTACTTTTTGTAATAAACTTAGGCAATGATAATACATGCAGTCAACAATACCAAAATACGTTCAGGAAAATATTAATTACTTAGCGAAAATCAAACTGTAAATGCTATGTAGTAGGTATCTGTGTAAAGCAAAGGGGCCATACTTTTAAACGAAATACCTTACTAATTCACTCAATAGTCATATAAACTAACAGAAACTAAATTTAATGACGTTTCAATGTGTGTTCGGTTATATTAATGCCATGCTAAGTAGGTTACTTCATAAGAATAGTAGTAATACTATGCCTAATTCTTTGTAGGTATTTTGCAAAACAATGCACCATACGTTTGCAAAAAAAAATACCCTTTGCTTGATGTTGGCTTATTTTCATTACAAATTTGGTGGTACTTTATGTGCAAAAATCAGGAAAAGTAGATGTTCATTGGTACCAAACAAAATTTGGTACAAATTATGATATGTTTGTGACAAACCAATGTTGGGATTGTTCGATATATAAATTTTGTTGCTTTAAAATAACTGTAAAACTACAGAGCATGGCGTTTCGTAACCTGCTCAGCCTGTAAGTTGCAGATAGTATGTGTGTGTTCTAACAGCATTATAGACACAGGGGACGTAATTACCGCCATTGTGTACCACGAATTGAGAAAACGTAAGTTTTAAGCATCTATAATTGGTCAGTGTGGTATTGACAAAATTAGGTACCACATCGTTACCCCATGTCCTCTCCCAAATAATTTCTTGGGAGCTAGGGTTCCAGTAAACACAAAAACTGCCACTTTTTTTTTACATAAGTTTTATTTATTGCTCAAGTCCCGGTTTGTTTTGTATGTAGTAAACCTAACTAACCCTGTGTTAGTAGCCGCATCATGAAACGGTCGACCTGAGTATATCGATGGCCCAGTTCAAAAGGAAAACAACTCAGAAAATTAAGATTTTGACTTTGGCTCACCAACACCCTGACAGAAGTGCACTCTAGTCAGTTAGTTGAAACAAGACATGTAAATTTTCTTGTTTTAATAACATAGCGCTTTATTCTGATTGCCATTAAAGAGCAAGAAATTTTATTTTATTTTATAGTGTGACTTCAAGCATTTAAAACGCTTTAAATAGTAGCCTCTGGACTTTTGCTTCAAAGTAATACCAACCAAATGTGTTAGTTAACAGATTTTTCTGCGAAACTTAAATCTTTCTATATGCATTTTACTCAAAACTAGGATTTTTTAATTGTTTTCCTTTTGAACTAGGCCATCAATGTATCATAACTTCTAAGCTTATTCAACACTATCATATGAAACTGTCACAACTACCTCATTTATAAGGGACACGGGGAAAAAAATTGCAAAATTTTCATTTAAACGTCACAATCCATGATTGTTTTATCAAAACATGATAATATTTCCTTAATTATACGGAAATTGTAAATGAATTTGAATTATTGTTTGCCTGACAAACCAGTGTAACCACGCTGTATTTTGCGGCAGGCTTATGCTTTCAATTACGCGTTCTGTGAAATTTTTATGTACCATGTCTGATGTACTGAAAATTTGTGAACAGCTGCTTTAAAAAATGGCTTTTTTTTCGTACAGTCGTTCTTTGAACATATAAAATAATTTTTTTATATTAATAAGAGACTAGTGCATCAGAATGCTAGAGGTCTGTACAGCTTACGCATGAACATTGTTACAGCATGTTAAAGAGAAAGTGTTTTAAGAGATAGTACTAAACGTGCGTTCTACGTGTTTATCTACTAAACACATTTAAACTATGCTTCTCAATGTTTGTTTTCTAGATATTTTACTTAGAAATATGGTTTCCGGGCACCGCAAAATGTCTAAAACCGACTTTTGACTGCTGCCACGTAAATAGTACCATCCGTAATCGTAAAACAAAAAAATAGAGAAGCACGCGCTGTACTTGACTACGCAGAATACGTAAATAAAAGAGTAGGGTCACCGCTTAAAGCCCCATAGGAAAAGCCAAGGAGCAAAACACTTCACGTCGTTTTCACGCCCGGCGCATAAAGGCGACACGGTTGTTGACGTACAAGCCACTCTAGCGCTTATCGTCTGACTGTTTCCGTGCCTCAAACGAGGCATCTAGCACGTGCTGTATAGGGCTCTTAACCCGGAGTTCTGGGACGAGCAAGGTTAGTGATTTACACGTTAAATAAAATTCTATGTGGCTCATAACCTGTCGAATACATAGATACGCAATATGCGCACGTAACACGTGCGTACACACGCCACCATTGACTTTAATAGTCACCTTGGTGAGGTCCACATTATTTTAGGGTATTTTGTGCGGTTTAAATACCATGAAAACTATGAATAAATAAGTATGCTTACTATAAAAAACACTTGGAAACTTGAGCTTGTAATTTTTTTCCTACGTTTGTGTTCATGTAGCAATATTCTCAGAGCCGTAATTCACTTTTGTTCAAAAGCAATATCATTCAAAATGGCTGGGCTCTCAGGAATGCAGAGTCCTTGATGCCAGTAGTCCTTTAAGTAGCTTAATGATGTACTCGTTAACCTTTAAATTATTTCCAACTTTATATTGATACTGTGGCAGCAGTACTATTTTACGTAGTTCCGTACGAAATTATCGGTGCGCAGTGTCAAGTGTTCTGCTCGCTTTAGAATATAATAACGTGTATCATGTCTTCAGCATACTTATCACAGTACGATTAATCACAGCATCCCTTCAGTGGGTAAATTTTTGTTTTATCTTATGAATATTTACTAGCACTTAGTCCAGTTTTCTTATTCTTGACGGCGTGTGTGCAGTTAATTATGCATAATCGCTCACTTTAATTTCTGACTGTAACAATTTTTTAATAACAAATGACGCTAGAATTTTTGTTTCTTAGGCCTCTAGGCACACACATCTCGGCAATGAATAATGGGCTTCGTTGTAGTCCTCGTGAGGAGTAAACTGAAAATATCGTTCTACCAGAATGTGGGTCTCGGACGTTAAAAAAGCTGTATAAAAAACATAAATCTGTAGTCCTCATTCAGATATTTTAGCAGAACCCGGTGCTATGCCCGTCTGGAGGTTTTTGAAATTTCATGTTTAGCGCTTTGAATATAAACAGTGCGTTACTACCGACGGTGGCAGCTTGAAAATAATTTTTCTCAGTGCTACAGCCGGGGGAGATTAAAAAGTTTACTGTCTCGCATTGGTGACTTTTCTAGGCATTAATACACGTAGTCTTCTGAAATAACAAGCATTTCGATGGACTTCAGAATTATTGAGGGTTTTGTTATAAGCTGCGAAATAAAAACAGTGCTCTCTGAAATCTATTATGTTATGCGTTTAATTCGTGTATGTATTTTAGAAAGGTAAAATAACGTATATGAGGGCGGGAGGGGGGATGTCAACGGTGTGTACTCTGTTGGTGTCTCACGAGTTTTATATTAAGGAATCTGTGAACATTTCCGGCCCTCCCTATTTTAACCACATGAGGAGGCGTGTTTCGGGAACTGGGTCCACAATAGGCGTCTACCACTTTAAGGCGTCCTTAAATGTTACTGTTTGAGGTTCAGCGATCTGGGCTATTCGTTAGTGACGGATAAAGTGAGTATATGCAGTGAAATTGGATGTAAGAATCAAACTGGCTAAACGTGGAACAGGTGCTTATTTCATTTTTTGTGTCAGCAAACAATAATCCTTACTAAGTGTGCCATCCTATCTGTTCGAAAAGTTAAACAAACAAAAACCACAGCATGCATATCAAACTAGGTACGTAACGAATTCACACGTTCCAAGACAACAAATCTCAGCATTTAGAAAATCTTTCAGCTAACTCTCTTGCAGTCAATGGAATGCTTTGCCGGAGGATTTCAAATCCCCTAACGACGTCATTTTCAGAAAGAAACTTAGATTTCTGCTGTTGCAACGAAAATAAACGGAAATAATGACAGCTCGCAAGTGAGACATATAACTGTTCAATATGCCTTAAGATTAATAGTAACTTATAGTTTTTTTTGTAAGTTTAGGCTATAATTTTTAACTTTCAGGTTACTGTTTTTGTTTAAAGAAAAATGTAACGTAAACAAATAATTGTCACCTTATGTAACTAAACTGTTATAACTTTACGATGATTTATAGGTTTAAGTTTAATAATATAACATTAAAGTGTTAATTTCTGTTGTCCTGTTTGAACACATTCTGTTGTAAACCGGCCCTGGCCGAACACTTCGTGAATGAATGAATAAATAAATGCGTGAAATCTGTTATACACTGATTCTACTATACACTACTGTTCATAATGACTGTGCAGGAAACATTAGCGTTTAAGGCTCGGTTTAAGTCGCCATATTGAAATGTATTATTTTTCGCTTTTTTTTGGAATTCTAAGAAGAAAAATGTTAAATATCCCATTATACCTCAAATTATATTTGCATTTTGTTACAGTACAGACCTTGCGATTTAGCCGTTAACATATAATTACGCCGCAATGTGGGTGGCAAAGCATTTTTTTTATTCATAATTTGCCCGATAAATTGCGATCTAACTATACGTTACTAGCTCTATTGCCGTGCTTGTATTGTAACTGAAGGTAAATAGAATTTGCGGTATAGTCGCAGATTTAACATTTCACTCTCAGAATTTAAAAAAATTAATAAATAAGCGAAAAATAATAAAATTCAATATGGTGACTGAAGCCTAGCCTTAAGTGAATTACGTGTCATACAGAAATTGAGGGGGATTGAGCTATGCCGCTTTTGATTTATTCACTTTCTATCGATAATTTTTGTTTTAGAGGATGTGCCAGCATTTTTTGTATGACAGGAGTAAACAAAAGCTTCACAGGTTATCTGAAAGTGTTGCAAATTCAACGTGTTAGTCATTTTGTAACGGGAAACAGTTGACAAGAAAAATGTGTTGTTTGTTAAACAAGCGTCTACAGTGTCAAACCAGTAACACACTACACCGTCTGGATGAAAAAAGAACTTAAAACTGTCGACGTGGAAACCGTAAAAATCTCTATTCCCTTGTTGGAACACATAAATCCAAGCCGACAAGAATCAACCCATTAACTACAACACATTACGCAAGTGAATTAATTAATTTGCTTGGGGTTTATGTAAATTACAAAAAGGTAAGATTTACAGTTGAAACGGCCACGGTATATATAATGCAGTGCTTAATTATCTGTTATATTCGATACAGTCACACTCGCTGTTAATTGTTTACAATAGTGTTTCGAATACATTTGTCAGTCTGGCGATACGTAGAATCGCGATAATAATGTCAACATAGTCTCCAATAAACTGTAGTATCTTTTTTCCCTACTATTACAGAATGATGCAATTTGTGACACACGTGAATAGTTTTGGGACGAATCACACACGTTCTGTGTTAAAGTTACATAGTTTCAATAGGGAATTTTGAGCCTTTCCTTTTGGTGGAAAAATTTCTGCACCGGTTGGTTTTAGTACCTAATGCGTACATCTGCTACTGTATTTCAGGATAAGTGATGGGATGTTTTCAACTCTTAAATATCTTGCCGTTTAATTGCACATCACAGACGTGTGGTATTGCATTAACATTATTCTAATTGGTACAATCAAATGATAAACGCCTTTACCCAAAGATGCATAATCACGGCCTCTTGAGGCATAATCACGGCCTCTTGAGGCATAATCACGGCCTCTTGAGGCATAATCACGGCCTCTTGAGGCATAATCACGGCCTCTTGAGGCAT
>PNEQ01003134.1:63362-95397 GCA_003012365.1 Medauroidea extradentata | reverse complement strand
AAAGACGAAGGATATGACCAACCCTCCAGATTCAACGATTTGCGAATCGAGCATGTAAGACATTGCGCAAGGTTATGTACAATGTGGCGGTGTGCAGTCTTGCTGATGCGGTTTGCGTGATAGTCCTCAGAATACCAAGCTCCAAACCGCGGCGGCTGCGTGCACAAGCTAGCCTTAGGTGTTCCACTTTTTCTTCGTAAGTTCGTCGCCGTTCTGTGATTTCTTTCCAACAATACTGTACCGGTTTCGCGAAAACTTACACCGAACGACTAAAGAGTCCACTGTTCTGGTACACGTTGTCCAGGATGATGTTCCACAGTTATTACAGACTTGAACTATTCGTACCTCGGAATTATAGTTTTCTGCTGCAAATTGTCGCCATCTCACTTAGAGGTCGGCAGAGATGCTAAAGCATATTCGGCTCCCGACAATCTTTAAGTTCAGGGCACGACTACTAGAAACCGCTCGAAAAACTTAGCTTCCCTTGCAATTTGGTGCAAGAATTAGTTAATTCAATTTCATACTCTCGATGCTATAAATCTATGAAATTGTTCCATTCTTTTTCGAAGATCCTGTCTTTTCACACTTAGCTGCAATACTTATATATTTAATATAGGTTGGATGTAAAATTTTTGGGGGCACAATCCGCAAATGTAGAGGAGCAAAAAATGTTAACATGGACATAGGTCGGGAAAATTTATCGTTTCAGTACTACAGACCGTACAATGCATATTGCGCGGATTGGCTCACGTTGCTGTGGAATTCTGCACTGGACATGGAGAGCCGCACAATTAAATACAAATATTCAGTTATGTAGCAGCCAGTAATTGCTGCGGAGTCGTTCCGCAATAACAAGTTCAGCATGCGTGCTATGTACTGTAAACTGTTGTGCAAAAACGTGCATTTTTAGACCTATGCTCATACGACTTTTTTTTCCCCCTTCTATGTTGGGATTGTACCCCCAAAAATACTGACAGCAACATTCTTTATAAAGCGAGTCTTTTGCACGATTCATGTGGGTCGATTTTATGCTCCTTTAAAGCGTCGCATTATCACCTGTCTTATGTACATGGCCTCATGCTATGTTTAATCATGACTAGAGAAGACTGCCGTTGTAAAACGTTTATACTCGTGGCCGTTACAGTGTTAATTATAACTCTTAATTAGTTCGGTTTAAATCTCTCTCATCGCGGGATGATGGCCTGCGCAGTTGGCCGACCCTTGACTTTGCTAATTAAGTACTATAGTTACACAACTACATAATACAATCTAACTTTTTGTTCCTATTCAGGTATTTATTCTGAGAATACATATAACGCCAGATTTGTTTACATGGCATTGTATGTGGATATTATATGAAATAGAATGCCAGTTGTAGCGTTTATAATTGGTGGAGTCAATTCTAGTTTAGTAGGGCGCATTAAGACATTCGTGCTTACATTGAGCTGAATCGTAGCATAAACTATGATGTTGTGTTCGTATCTTGTGGGCTCAATATAACAAACATTGTTTTGTGCGATATTTAGAATAGTTTGTACGATGTTCTGCGAACAAAATGCCTGATTCCCGTAATTCCTCACGCAAACGTTTCTCGCTCATAAAATGTTATGTCCTTCAGTGATGAAATTAGTATTTCAGCAGACTTACTAATAATTCAATGTGTAGCAGATAGCATGGCACCTTTCCAAGTATCGTTGTAACATTTCATTCAGGATTCGATCTTAACAACTTTTTTTTTTCCTTTTTACTGGTTTAGACAGTACCGAGTCGGAAAAAATACATAGGCATAGCAGAAAAACGTTTCCATGTCAGCTGATGTATGTGACATTGGGAGAAATAGCACAGTAGTAAGACATGTCTTCGGTTAGCAGTATGAGGTACTTGTCATATGACTTGTGCCCTTCTTACCGCTTACTAAAGAGATTTTGTAATAAAATTCGACCAGTGTTTTTTTCCACTTCTCCATATTTCTTTCTAAACGAATGCTGCCCAGGGTTCGTAACCTTATGTAAACAGGTCGCTAGTTAACTTTTGGTTACCAACCTACACTATAATTAATATATCCTGTATCCGTTTCAAGTTCAAGCACACTTAACGTAAGTAAAGTTCATGTTCTAGGGTATTGTTGTGTAGTTTTTTTTTAAATTTGTAAATAGAATAATTCTTTATTTTTAAGTCGCGTTCATCATTAAAAGAATGAATAATTTTATCGGTTCCAGTGACTTAAGACCATACCTAACATGAAATAACATGTCTGCTACTATCGCGGTTACCACGGTCTCAATGTCGCGTATTCTCATGCACACTTCCGCTATGCCTAACACTTTGCATGTACCGTCTAAGATGGCCAATTGTACTGTGTGGTCTTGGCATGGTAATGTAGTAAACTTACGTCTTAAAGGTGACATTGGGAATTTTATAGAAGCATAAGTGCATTGCTTTTTCAGCAGTTATTAATGAAATTTTTATAGAACAGTGAAGAAACGTATGTATTTTCCGTCCTTATTCAGACACTTCTTTTCTAGGACATACATACTGGTCAACACTATCCGTAATGATACACTCCCTTATTTTATAGTAAGCTAGTCTGTTTGTTAAATTGCACGTAGGAACGGGAAATGCGTTTTGAAGAACGACTTATTCGCCCTCAAATTGCAGAGAAGCTACACGAATTATAAAATTTTAACTTTCCTGATTATTTGTTTATAACTTCCTGTAGTTACCTGCTTTGTTTGTTCAAAATGTTTGTCTACCCGTTAAGCTTATTCTTCGCTTGCATGGCTTCGCTTCACCGCTTCAGATGCTTGCCGCATCGCTTCGCCGCGCTTCGCTCACCCTAGTGGAGGCGGCCCTCGACCCTGTACTGTAGTCGACCCCTTCCGCTTTTTTCTTTTGTTTCTGGCCGTTCCTCAAATTACGGTTTTTCAGCAGGATATGATTCACAAACAAATAATGGGACCACAATCTCAGTAGTCATTGAATATGTGTAGAGGGAATGTAGCTATATTGGCTCAATTTAATTATTGTTGTAGCTTTTATTGAAGATAGTAATGCTTATTAGTGTGTTATAAGGAGTAGAATATTTGTTGTCTTATGTTCAACTGAGAAAGTTAATTTTGAAAAATATTTTTTCTTCAAAGCCCTATAAATAAAACAATTATATTTTGAATTTTAAACTGTAGACCAACCCATATTCGACGTTATATCATAATGTAATTCACGAAAAATGAAAGTGTAAAGAAAAGTTACAGCAACAGTTAAATTAATTCAAGATGGCGACAGTCTCAGTTGCCTGCTTACCAAATGACTTACAATTTATCACGTGGTCTCAAGGTTATCATCGAAGACGTGAGGTTAGATTCCCTATATATGTCGAAATATGTCGGACTGTTCGCATTCGGCAGTTTTTTTAAATACTATCTTAACCGTGATTTTTGAATGATTCCTACCTGGGTAAATATGAACTGGACCGTTTATATGGACATTAGTTATAAATGACTTTGTGTTCATAAATACAGTTTAATTTTACTACCTTGACCTCACCCTCTCTCCTTTTCTCGCAGTCCGCCTATGCGCGAATCCAGCGTTTAGTTTTATCGGCGAGGGGGAAAAGGGGGCAAACAACTAGTAGGGCCTATGTATAATATAAACCAGGCTTAATTTTTTTCTGATTGTACTTTTTACACATTTTTGCAGATTAAATATAATTTTAGATTAATAAATGTCTCGTCTTTTATGTAACATTTTTTTAAGGAGGAGGGGAACGATCACCCTTATTCCACCTATATTCCTTTTTTTTGGTGCTCAAAAACAGCCTTACTTCCATCTTGAGGACCTCGCTGGTAAACACAGATCAAAATCTGTAAATTCTTGGTACTATAGTTCTAAATACACAGCCACTAAAGAAACGTACCGGTGGTGGCACGGTGACGCGGGTGACAGCTGCATTGCAGTCGATGGCGAGCGTTCGCGCAGTCGCAGAACAGCGAGTGATTGTCTCCAAGTTGTTGATCACAGGAATACACGCTACGACAACAGTAACTGGGTTGCAGGTTATTCGTTATGCTGGTTACTAAGCCATGGGGATGGGAGAGGGCTAGGATGATCGTGGGGGTTTGGGTATTTATCGATTGCTTGGTCACGTTAGCAATTGTCGCCTTTTTTTTTTAGCTGTGCTTTAATAGTGCATTGTTTCTGTTAGTGTATGCACAAAATGGTGCATACATTTATAGAGATACGCAAAATTCGAGTTTTTTTTCTGACAGCAGACTATAGACTCAAAAAGGCTATAGTTTCGTTCTTTTACTTTTCAGCCGACAGTCGTGTCTTGCTGCAGAAAATTCTGCTGTACGATTATTATAAGTTCCATAATTGAATGACCAATCTCCCGTAAATCGGTCACAAAAGTAAATGTCACATAAATTCTTGCGGCCAATGGGTGTGCTCTGGTTTCTATAGGGCAGGGCAGTCTAGTTGGTCACTAAGAAAGTAATGCGAATTTTGCAGGTCCCTATACATTGAGTAGACCAAGATGTGGGCACCTCTGACATAAATTAAACCTATGTTTTCAAAATTAAATTCAAGACGTCGTACTGCTGTTATGTAGTTACGTAAATAAAAAACGGGTCTTTCATTTGCGTTCACATAAGTTAACAAAATCATAGCTTATTATATGAAGGAAAAATACAAATTTTCGATGTAAATAGGTTTGTTTAGTTTAAATTGTTTCGGTATGCAAACGAAAAAAAAAGTCAACTAATGGGGCTGCCCAATCACTTTAGTAAACTTTTATTTAAATAGGTTTGGAAATGGCAGAAGTCATTTAACTCAATTTTAAAGTGAAAATAAACAATTTCGCTTTTTAAATTATCAACATTATGTAACTTAAAATTCAGGAAATCTCTGTGATTGGTAAGTTTGCACCCATTACAGATACCAGCGCTCAAGCGGTAGAAATTTTCCCAGTGCCAAACTTTTAACATTGATCTTTATAACCAGTAGTATAATTAACCTTAGCTGAACTTTCCAGGTGTTGCGGTAACATTCAGTCACATCCGAGCTGAATGCTTGTCACGGATGACTGATAGGTGTCCACCCATTCAGAAGTCTGTGACGACAACCCGGCTCTAATGGCCCGCGTCGCCAGGGGCGGGAAGATAAGGGGACGAGGAAGGGCGCAGTCCGCCGCCTCGTTTCCGGGACAGGAGGTAACTAGAAGGGGAGGGGGAGGTGGCATGGCTCGTCAGGTCGCTCAGCCCAATGCCTTCAATAGTACGGACGCATTACAAAATAAAATTTCTGGGTCACCACTTTAAACCCCATAGGAGAAAGACTTAATACGAAAACCTAGCACGCCAGTTTAGTTCGCTGCAAATAGAGGCGACATGCTTCTCGTCGAGCCTCCGCTGTTCTCATGCTTCAAATGCAGAAATTCGAAACCAGTACACAGTACTTTTAAGTAATTTCAAACAGTTTCAGAGCTCTCGTATGTATATAAAAATAGTCTTTGCACTGTAACATCTCAAAATACAGTCCCTTGGTTGATACGGATATAGTAAGCTTTACTGCATATTTTCCAACAACAACAACAACAACAGGGTCTCAGTTTGTAAGTTCTCTTAAGTTTTTTCGACGTGAGCACTGCGCGCCTGTTCATCTTGCATGTGTATGCAGGGTTTGTGTAAATTCATATTACGAATTTTTAGGGATAGTAGAGGGGACTTGAGTAGACAATATTTTGAATAGGAAGCATGTCCGGAAATGTACCGTTTCTGTGCTACAGCCATTACAATGTTTCGGATGTGCCGGTGTTCTGCAACCGGATAGGACGGCAGAGGATCACCTGATGGCATGTGACGTTTACCCTGCTGTGGTGTCATACATGGAGCCCCATTCACGTGCCTGTGTGTCTCCGATCAACATGGTTCAGTACACATTTGCAGAATACACGGACATGATGTTGGTGTATGGCGCAACAGAAGAGAATGGAAGAGCAGCTCGTCGGTTGTATCACGAGCGATATCCACAACGGCAACGCACGACTCCATCGCATACCCTTTTTGCCAGTATTGTGCGACGGCTCCGAGAACGAGGTTACCTTCACCGGCGAGAGGAAGGACTGTGGTGCTCCAAAGAGACGCCGCACCCCCGAATTGGAGAGACTGTGCTGCGCTACGTTGATCAGAACCCGTGAACAAGTACGCGAACAATTGCGCGTGTGGTGTGTGTTTCTAACAGCGTACTGTGGGAGGGGCTGCACGAGCAACTACTAAATCCTTACCACCCCTAAAAGGTATAGATGTTGCAACCAGCCTATTTTGAACCACGTGTCAACTTCTGCACGTGATTTCTGCACCGCTGCATTGATGAGCCCTACTTTCCACGAAGAGTTATATTCACCGATGAAAGTAAATTCACGAGGGAGTGTGTTCTCAATTCTCGAAACAGTCGGATGTCTGGGCAGACGAAAATCCGCATACGACGCATGTCAGGGGATTCCAACACATATTTTCAATCGATGTGTGGGCAGGCATTCTACACGGTCAAGTGATCGGGCCGTACCTTATACCAACCAGGTTAACGGGTGCTGCTTACTTGATCTTCCTACAGGACGTATTGCTCCTGTTCTTGGATGACGTGCCATTGAATGTCCATCAGGAACTATGGTTTCAACACGATGGCGCACCGCCGCACTTTACACGTGACTTTCGGGAACATCTTAACCGACGATTTGGGCAGAGATGAGGTCGTATGAAGATGACGGTGTACGGGACTCCTGTCTAGACCGAGGACAAACTGGTGGCACGAGTTATGGTGGCTGCACAAGAGATTGACGGGACACCTGATGTGATGGAACGAGTGTACCGGAACATGATTCGTCAGTACAATGTGTGCAACGATGTTGCTTGTCACGTGGAACCTCTGTTGTAGTGAGCAGTTTCGTATGGGACACATCCAGTGTAGAAAACAGACAGAAATGGGTTTTTCCCACTGTTGATACAAGTGTTAGTATGATAAATGAGTTTTTTTGTTACGTTGGTATTTTTACCAAATAAATTTTACTTTCTTCTGTAATGAGTCAGACGTCACTTAATTCTGTACCTTAATTCACACTTCATTTCACGTGGTGCTTTTCTGACGCCATACTGCCTATTCGGTTGCAGAACACCGGCACGTCCGACACATTGTAATGTCTGTAGGCTGTAGCACAGAAACGATACGTTTCCGGGCGTGGTTTCCTATTCAAAATATTGTCTACCCAGTCCACGTCTACTAGCCCTTGAAGTTTGTAATATGAATTTTCGAACACCCTGCAGAAGAAGAGGGATATTTTTGTTCTTGTCAGTGTCATCCTTACCTCTCCTACTGGTGATCGAGCCTCTTTGAACACTAGTAAGGTAAGTGGGTTTTACATCTCGTCGACAGCGAGGTCATTAGCTATGGTGATATACTGATAGGAGCTGTAAGAGGAGTCGGCCCAGAATTTGCCTGGAGCGATTTAGGGAAACCATGAAAAACCGAAATCAGGATGACTGGAGCCGGAAGTCGAACAAGACGAGGTTATTAGAGATCGTTGAGAGACAGAGAGACAGAGAACTAAGAGTTATAAGCAGAGATAGACCCCAAAGGGGAGGAAGATCTACCATCCTAAAACAAAAATCGGTACTGTTTGAATGAGTCCAGTGTGTTCTTCTGCGGTTGCTGTCATCTGGTACGAAGTATTTAAGTAGAGAAGCAGAGTTTTTCTAGTTGCTATTGAAGAGAGTTCTGCACTTGAAGTATAGTAATATTGGACGTCAAGATTTTTGCGTTCCAGTTTTCATGCCATAATTCTTATATCAGAGGTCTTTAATATGATTAACTTAAGAAAGCGTGGTGCATAAATTTAAGTTATAAACCATTCTTAAATTACCAGAAGTTTGAAAATCAAATTAGGAAACACTAAAAAACAATCCTAGACAGGATTTTTTTTTTTTTTGTATTTTGTGAACGAACATGTCAGTATAATTAGTTTCTGATCAACTATTTGAGCCCGTAATTCAGTTACTTGATTCCGCCGCAATAGGTTACGTTATATGAATGCCTAATGCTGGTTAAATATTTGCTCAAAAAGGACTAAAGTTGGTTTTATCTTTTTTTTTTTTTGTCTTCTGTACATGTAACTTCGAAACACTGCAAATCTCAACGAACGTTTCTACCGGTGATTTGTGTACCTTGCCTTGTTAGACGTAATGGCATTAGTATGCTCGAGAATTGAACGGGGAACAGTTTTGGGCTACGAAGGTCGTCGACGTGCTGGTAGTTGAGAACTGGAGTGCCTTCGACTTGCGCTACTCTGTAATGGGGTCGCCAGTAAATCTCGTATCCTTTAGCGATCTCGGATCCCGCGGGCATTAGTGAAGTTGTCAAGTGACGTAAATTTCACCCTCCCACGCCCTCCCTCCTCCCCTCCCAAGTCCGGAGTGTTCCCGCTGGATCTTTCCTTTCCCATTAGACGGCGCGCCGTAGGACGGATGAAGGGTTAATTGGGTTGCGGAGGGGGAAGGGGGAGGCCTGCGTGTCTGCCTGATAAATTGATGGCCCTCGGCACTCGCCAGTATCTCTACTCGACAAGCCTCTCCAGCTGTCGGCGGATGGCGCGGCTACGAGCAGGAATGTGACCCAAGACGTTTGTCCGGCGCCGTCGGTATGTCCTCGTCTCTGCGGGAACTACTCAGAAGATGGCGGAAAAACGTTTTATGACTACACATTTTTGTATGTCGGCTTAGAACAACCAGTTACCGTCATTATTTTTAGAGTTGGTTTATTTACTTTGTCCTCTGAAGAAAATACCCCGAGAGACGTTTTATACCCGCGTGGAGTCTCGCCCGTCAAACACTCTGCGGTGACCTCATTTTGTTACGCAATAAGAAAGGTTAACTCTGTAATTTTTTTGTACTTTTGTTTTTACAAGTCTTTGTCACGAGTAGCCTAAGTTTAAAACAAGCCTAATAGCAGTGCGTCTACTACCATTTTAAACAATACAATAACGATATATCTTAACTACGATAAATTATTATTGTCGCTTGTATTTGTATGATATAAAATTCCCGCGGTTAAGGCCGTGCTCTCTAGGTTCTACTTTTTTTTTAGCGATATTAAGTTTTTACGCCTTAAACGAAATCAGATATCAAAACTCTGTCTGAGTTTTGTTTAAAATCGTCTTCTACTGCATGTTGATTGATATTTTTCAAATCAGTAAATAGCTACTATAGTTTTAGCTAATTATGTAACTAAGGAAATTATGGTTAATTGACTTTATAGTCGAAAACTTATAATTTCTTGCTTTGAAAAAGTTAGCTACCACGGCAAAATCCATTTTAAACAAAACTGCCAGGCCGTTTTTTGATATTTTCTCTCTTTTAAGCTTTAAAAAAATAACTACCGCAAAAACAGTATAAACTGCATAGCCTTAAAAGGGCAAAACAAAATCCAAAATTTCAGAATTTTTTTCAAATACAAAAATATTTTGTAATTAATTTTAAAACATGTCGAGTAGTAGCCTGTGACACGTACAGTAATTTCAGTGTGAATTTTTAATTTAGGTATTCTCATTGATTTTTGCGGCTTTTAAGAACTAGAAATGTGCAAAATTTGACTTTGAAGTGCCATTATGGGAAAGCTGGTTGAGCTAAATTTTTTCCGTAAGTGGAAAATTGTACCCCCAAGCAACGTGCTCGAAACTAACAGTGTTTCATTGTGGTATAAATTATACGTTAAGAGCGCTGCCTACCCAAGAGACATGGAAGGAGCAAGGATTTACATGTTTTAAAAGTTATATTATGTTGAGCTCATGTTGCCAGTGCCGGTGCCCGCTATGTTTCTTCTTCCACATGTGCGAGAATCAGTAGAAGACCCACCGTACGTAGAATACGAATCATCGTGATGTCACGTGTATCCTCCCCACATAATTTTACTTTCGCGTCGGTTCTTTGAATGTTATTGCAGACATAACTTCCCCCGACATAATTTAATTCTGGAAGCATACCCGAGATGCCGGTGTATATCAGAATAAATATTTACTGTTTACCTAGACTTTTACATTGTTTTTAAAAACGGAACTATTTTCATTTGGTTATCCCAAGTCCCTGAGTTATTGTTATTTTTATTGGTTGGAAACCCATTTTGGGTAAGACTGTGTGTTGCAATTGAACATAGAGGTATTTATAATACACAAGAGTACCGAAGTCATGTTTCAGTTAAGAGTTTTAATTAAAATGTCACATGACTAGGTTAATGATGTGTTCGATACGTCAGCATTTATTTTTGTGTATGTATCAAAGCTTGGCAAACATGGAATACGTCATTCGTAGCGTTCCACTCGAACCATACTAAAAGTTGCAGACACCGCAAAGGGACGTCAGGCCATCTACATTCGAGTCTTAGCATCGCATGCCGAGAGGAAGGTCAGTTTCTTTTTAACACCCTTGTACCGCTTTGGTGAAATGACTCCACAGCCGCAAGCACTGGCTCCCTGGAGTCGTATTCGGTCGTCCGTATCCCCTTCCCTTTTCCTCCCCATTGTTTCTGCCAAGGATCCTCGTTCTGGTGGTTGGGTTCATTACACAGTCTTTAAAGGGAATTTAACTTCACCTGTCGGCTGGCCCCTCGCGCCTTGATAACAGCAGCCGGGGGAATTGAAGGCCCCTGTCCTGCGCGCTTCGTCGAGTCGTCTGGTGTTTTGACGCGGTGGTTACCAGGCCCCGCGACTCGAATAAGAAAAACGAATACTTGCCGAAGGTGCCCGAAGTATTATTTCTACAACCACTGCGACTAAAAAGTGTATAGTTAATACTAAACTACTATTTACGCTAATACTGCGTAGATTTTTACTTTAAAAATTGCGAGAAAAAAATTAATCTGAAGTTTGGATTCGGATTTTAGTAAATCATTCTTTGTCCTTTGCGTGACAATATCTATTTAAATATATTTGAGGTATTTTTATGGATATTCCCGAAACTGTTCTTCCGAAAACGTGATTCGGATTCATGCTGTGCCTAATTAATTAGTTACATAAAGTTGTATTTAAGTCAAGTTGCGTTGGTTCTATCCTGTAGATGTAATCCATCTCTAAATAAACAAGTAAAATAATAAAGTGCGTTTCTGAATGTCTGTCAATATAGGAAAATGCCAACTATTATAATAAGTAGTTCTCTAATGTTGGCAGCTAAGCACAACCCAGTTTGAGTATCTTTTGCAAAAATCAACTGAAAGGTTCTCAGTTTCTAACACTTGAGTTGCAGCTGTGCTCTGGGATGCTCAGTGGTAGTCGAAAGAGTCTGAGTAGGGTTAATTATCCTAAATGTTACAAACCTCAGTATTACACGAGGGATTATTTTCACCTATAACTACACTGGTGTCGTTAAGGAGTCAGTGCTAACGCTTATAGAGATAACTTCGTTATTCGGCAATGTTCGTTCATAGTTTTAAAAACATGTGTACTTCAAGGGGAATCATTGGGACGCCAGATAAAGAAATTCCTTGTAACTTTACAAAGGTTGTTATTGTAAAACGGTATTTTTTTACAAGAACAACCTTTGTTGGTTTGCAAAGAATTTATTTGGCAACGAGATTTTGAGGGATTTCCTTTGTAAACGTACACACATTTGTTTAGTTTTGTACCGAAGTTCTACCCATAAGCTTTTTTGCATATAGTTGGCCCCTTAACGATACCAGCGCTACTAGTGACGGAAATTATCTCTTGCCAAACTCCTCCTCAAATGCTATTATCTTAACCTGTAGTACCGTAGCCTGGGGGTTGATTACGATCACCTTTCATTGGACTATTCCGATCGAGGTGTTACGATGAACTGCGTTAACGATAGATAATTATTAGAGATGGTGGAAACTTGCGAAAATCTTTTTCTACCACCGTATTCTCCAAACCAGTGTAGCCATTCAAACAAATCACAGACGTTCAATTGTAGCACACCAGGACCCAGATCGTATATCGTGCAAAACACGTGAAACGGGTCTTCTATTGCATGTGAGTGAGTATTTAATTACAATGCAACGCAACCAGACGCAAATTTTGCGTTGCACCCATACAAATGGATATTTAATCGGCCCCCAGAATTAATATTGGCCCAGTCAAATAGACCCACCATTAAGGGAAGAGAAGCGGCGGAAATGAATATATTACACTCAACTTTTCCTGCGATTAATAGGGACTGGAAAATTTCAGTAATTCAATGACCCGAATGCTAGGATCCATTGTCCTATGCATATACTCAAACGCCGTCTATTTGCTCATTGTTGTTCCACTGAGTAGCAGCTAGTGGACAAATAGTCGGGGCTCGAGTATGCGTAGGATAGCTGATTATAAAATGCAGGTCATTGAATACGCGAAATTTTCCTGGCCCTAGCTACTAACCATCATTTCTAATTATAGTGTATTATCAAAGACGTAGTGTATGGTAATGTGGTAACCTATAAGTTCGTAAGGCTCCTGCAAGTCTTCATTGCTCAAGTGGCATTTACTAACAGCTAATTTCGAATGTTGTCGCTAAGTTGTGTTGCTGATTGGAATTTTTACTCAACGAAGTTAGTGTACATTTCAGTAAATTAGGCTATTGGCATCAAAAGGAGCTATCTCCATTGTGCTAAAATTTTCAGTAGATGTCATTTTTTATCTAATGCCTTTCTCCCACACTATCGGGATAGCTTTTGTTTTAAATATTCAACAAAAATGATATGTATGCGAGTAGTACGGTTCATTGGTTTCAATATCTCAATTTCGGTAATAAGTGGAGATTGATCCTTTTAGTACCAATAGCCTCATATATATATTATGTCTGCAAAGTTGTGATGAGTGATGGTGGTAATGAGGAGGAAAGGGCCGGCTAAGTACAAACAGTAGCACACTCGGACGGATGGAATAAAGTGAACGGACTGTAAACAAAGAACTATTCCACGATATAAAAAATTATGCTAGCGCTTTGTCGCTTGGATACTTTTCAGAAATAATTCAATTCGGTATCAATTCACGTGAACATATTAGCTTCATGGTGGCACGTACTAAACAGTTTAAAATGAAATAGTATCAGCGTAATACGAGCAAGTACGTTTTTATTTTAGGCAGTATAAAAACAAAAATATCTATCCAAGAAGTTACAGGTGACCTTGCCCGCTGAGGTCTGCACTGATAAGTCGAGACAGCCAAACTGGAATACATGATTGCATCTACAGCGTCATTGTTAGGGAATAGAGTAATCAAGAGTGGTGTAGGAATCGTAAGTTCATGTTCCTTTTATCATTACTGTGCTTGTTAAGAGTACGGCGTCGAAAAATTAAATACGTTTACCTCCAAGCAATTTGTGTGCGTATGTGTGACAAATAATTTGTTATGGTCTTGCTACCAATGTTATTGTCAAATTGTAGAGTTGTGCGGTTCCTTTCTGGAGTTGACGGCCCGTTTTGCCATTGCAGCAGTTGGTCGCCAAAGCCGGGCGGTCATTTAGAGAACACAGGTATTACATTTATCATGGTGCCGGGCTGGGATGCAGGGTTAATGCTATAATCACTGATTAAATACTGAGGGAGATGGTGCGTGCTGCGAGCGGGAATTAACCGAACATTCTGGAATGAATTGGGGGTGGGGGATATATATATTCATGCTGTACGTTCAACCCACCCTCTACTTGGGCCATTAAATAAGCCACCACTATGTTAGGGTAATCCTGCGAATGTTGGGGTGGCCAGAGTCTGGTCGGTAACACTGCACACGACGCCTGAACTGAAGAGACGCAACATGCACTGTCGCTGTGCTGTGCGGGTTGCATGTTGGTACAACCCGCAGGGGAAGGTGGCACCAGCAACAAGCGGATATTATCAGTCCTGAGGCACAAACGCGGAATGTTAACTTTTATTATGTTCAGTGAACCGCAGAAAGCATGTATCGTGACTGGCAGGCTTTGTCGTCCTGTTAGGTGGGATCAATAGAAAGTTGTGTTGTGTTCAAAGGAATCCTCTTTCTCATTTTATGTGCCCTCGATTTCGCTTGTGTGGCAGCTAACGTGGCACTATTCATATCACCACTCCGTGGACCATACAAAATACAAGACTATAAATTCTCCTTATAATTTAGTTGTGCCATTTCATCGTAAAATTTGTCGACCATGTAAGTACCAATGAGATTCGGACGTGTAAAAATATGGACGTTTGTATTGAAATCATATATACAAACACAAGAAAATTATTAAATTACATAATCCCTTATACATACAATTTTCATTTTAAAAATGCAGTTACAGAAAAGTATTGGAACAGTATAATGTTGGTATATTATAAACAGCAAAAAGGAAAGAATTTGTACGACATAGTACTCCATTATTAACAATAACTCTCACGACACAGTTATTGGAGGTTGAGAATCGCAAGGAGTTACGTATTCAAGCATAGTTTCTTGGCATTGATCTTAATCATCCTGATTCCCTTATTAATATCTCGTCAAACCACCGTGCTTTAGAGCAACGATCATTTTGTTCGGTCTCGTTCAGAATTAGCCTTTCGCCACTCGTGTATCCCGCCCATCATTCCGATGCAAGCATAATTGATCCTAATCTGACCACAGGTCTTTTCCTCAGAATTCGGTAGGTTTTCTAGAGTACTTCAATATTCCCGACGCCTTGAATTTCGAGAGCTCACTGAATTTTTAATTTAAAAATAAAGTATGAAAAATGTATTTTATTGTATTGGAAATGCTTAGCTTACAAATGTAACGTGTACAACACAAGAATATTTTTTTATACAAAAGGGTTGTCATTTCTCAAAAACTTGTTTCTTTTGAAGTTTTAATCATTTCACATCATCCACAAAGCTTAAAGGATAAACGAGATGGTTGTACGTATTCTTAGTTTCAAGCAAAGCTATTACTGGTGTAGCTAATTTCTGTGTCTCTGTCCGACCATTTCCTTTCCTTGCATTAATCCCCACTGTGCATGGGTAAGAATTGATTTTGTTATGATGACCAAATATATTTAATGGGGATTACTGATTGTGTGGATTGGCAACTTACATTAAGGCGACTGCCTGCCTTGTAAAGAGCGTTGCAGCGTGCTAGCAGAACGCTTTTTTTAAAAGAAACTTTTAAACATGTTTTTAATTTGTTCATTTACGAAAAGGAACACACTACAAACGATTTTGAAATGGTAGTTTCAAAACATCATGTTAAAGAAAGATAATTTTGGAGATCCTCAAAATGGTTAAAAACAGCTTTTTCAATCTATTATATCTAAACAGCTACTCACGGGATTCGTGTGAAACTACAACAAAAAGGTGTATTTGACTTAAATTATGACTTTCCACCAACTGAATTATCGCAAAAACAGTAGAAAAATAGATTTAAATCACAACCTGTCTTCCATTATTTATATTTAAAAAAAAAGACAAGCATTTGAAATTACAATGACTGCTAAGAATGTCCGAGGAGAATGTTTCGCACAGTATTGTTACCTGCGTAATAACACCGAAGGTATTTGCGTTGTGTGCGCGGGTTGTTGACCAGCAGCGAATTTAGCAGGTATTCTGAAAGTGACTACAGGCTTACGTTACAAATTCATCTATTGTATACGGCGTCACTAAACGATTGAGAGTAAGTTGTAAGAAAAAACAAATTGTGGGGGGGGGGGGGCAGAGAGCAAGTAGCGGTCTGGTTTATGTCGAGCCAGAGAGTTGCATACCCTGAAGCAACTTCGCAGTGCTGATTATAAATCGCACGTATAGTGTCATTAAATGGTTCTTCACGAAAACGAATGTACATCAGTGACTCTTAAAAGCATGATATGCAACACATCAAACAGATCCGTTTGCAGTTGAACTGTGGTGTAAAATTGTCAGATTTTTGCGGTAACGCGTTTCAGATGTGTACTTGAATACGAGGGAAATAATACCTACAAATCTAAATAGTATGAAACTTTCCAAAATTCATTTTGTACAAGTAACGGTGCAGAATTTTAACTTTTATTCGTTACTAAATTGTGCCCGTCATCCGTTGCATTGCTTTTTTTTATTATTATACTAAATTATTGTACGCCCGATATGTCCCTGTAATTCTGTTTACCCCCCTTTCCTTAGAATACTGACGTTCATTTATTATATATGTATGAAAATTGTAGATGAGTATTTGTACAATGCCAATATGTAGGCAATGTTAGTTATCATTTCGCATTGTCATGTTGTCCCATATCAAACATCCAAGTGTAATTAGTATTGGGTGATACAGTGATAGTATAAATACTACAGTGGTGATGGTAGATAGTGTGCTGGTGACTGACGGTGGACGTGCTCCATGTTACAGAACCGGGCACCATGGGGCTGGCCGCGTCGTACGCGGGGCGTGTAGGGTTGACGGCATGGCGCCGCAAGTCGACGCTGCTGGGCGTGGCGGCGGGCCTAGTGCTGCTCGTACTATGCCTGCAGTACAACGCTGCCTCCCGGCCCGAGGACGCCGCCCCCGCCCTCGCGGTCGACGGCGGCAAGACGCCCGGTGCAGGTGGTCAGGTGGCGGCGCCGCAAGCACGCACGCTGCGCCACCATAACGGCGAGGACACTGGTGCCGGGGGCGGCAGCGTGCAGTTCGTGAGGAGTGACCAGAAGGCGCCGCCTCCGGCTGCCACGAGCGGCGGCGGTGACGTGGAGGAGGTGGTGGCGTCTGTAGTGCCAGATCAGCAGCCGTCGCGGGACGAGGTGGCTCGCAGGAAGGACGCTGCTGCCCAGTACCAGGTGGCTAATGGCGCCCCGGTACCTGCACCCTCGGGTCAGGCACTCCAGCCTCAGCCACAGTACACCTCGTACGACCAGCAGGGACTCTACCAGATGGGCATCCCTTACGCAAACATCGATCCAAGGAAGCCTTATGTGCCAGGCCATAGGTTTGTTAGGAAATGTTAGATTTTAATTATGTGAAAGGTTTTTTTTCATGCTTTCTTAATATTGCACCCACCTGCCTAATACAGAACAACAAAGTCGAAAAAAGTGGCTGTGACGTCTCTCTTACGGGTGTGGTCTACCGCTATTTTCATAATAATTTTTCTTAATTTTTATATTTGTACCAGATATTTTTTTTTCTTTTTTTAGACACAAAGTGTGACTAAATTTTGCTCTTACTAAATTTTTTTATCTCGCATAGTTTTTGTGTAATGGCTCGTTAAAGCCAAAATTTGCACGTTTCTGTTTTAAGGACAACGCTAAAATCAACTCGCTTACCAAATTGAAAAAAATTCACAGTAAATGATGATGATGTAGGCTACAAATTCAGCTATGTTAAACCCTAAAATAAAAGTTTAGTATTTTTAAAAAAAATATTGAATTTTTAAATTTTAATTTGCAGCATTTTTATTTAAATACAAAGAGTTTTTATTTATTTTTTAATGTGCGTGAAATTGTAGCCTGTGACGTCTTTATCAACTGTGAATTTTTTCAGTTTGTTATGTCAGTTGGTTTTAGTGTAGTCCTTAAATTAAAACGGAAACATGCAAATTTTGACTTTGTCATTGTGCGAAAACTATTGAGCGATAAAAGAATTTCGTAAGAGTTAAATTTAGTCACATTTAAGAAAAAAAATATCTGGTACAAACATAAAATTAAAAAAAAAACTGTGATGAAATTTGCTGTAGACAGCGCCCTTAACATATACTAAATACTCGGTTAAACGAGCTGAAAAAAAGACCATGAAGATTCGTAGTCCAGATTATTTCCAGAGGGTCATGTACAAATACATTAGGTCTGCTTAAAAACTGTGTTAAATAGTAGCGCAATACTGTATCATATCTTACCAAACCAAACTAGTCCACAACATGAACACACTCTCACTTACATAGGTTAAAGGTGTTCACGAGAATTGAGTAATATTAAACTTGAGCCATTTTGTCTCCAGTTTATCCAATTTTGTCAAATGCAGTCGATAACAAGTCACTTGATAGAGTAAAATTCTTTTTTAAAAAATTCACTACTTAATGTTTGTGATGACAGTGTTCAAACTGTGAATCATATTGTAAAAATATGTTAAATTAATGTAAAATTTTTCTTTTTTAAAATATTTCATTACAGTGTTATTTGTAGTTACTAAATTAGTGCAAAATGTAACATGGCCTAACGTACATACACTGTTCAAACCCTATAGCTCTGAAAAACAAGTCGCTATAGTGTGGATATTATGCACAAACTTTGTTTTCAAAAATGTTTCACATTTTAATTGATGTGATCACAATTTTACATTTCAATGTCACTGTGGCATTTCTGCAATTGTTGTGGGCTTATGCCTTATTGTCACTTTATTACTAAAGGCATTTTTGGAAGCTCAAGATGGTAGGATAGGCAAGCCGAAATTTCAGTTTGTGTTCGAAACCTAACCCGACTGAAATTTACCAGTGATGGAGTGTTAACTGACAGCCTCTCTGTCAATTCCATACTTACCCTGCGAGAGTAGGGTAAGCGGCGGTTAGCAGATGAAAGTCGCCATTTAGCGCAGAAATAATCTATACAGTACACATAACCAGTACCACAATGAATTAAAACTAAAAGCACTGTGTTCAATATGTAGATAAAACCAACAATAAACAAATATTATATGTAACAAAAGTATAACAATGTGTAAATAATGTACTACAGATATCACATTCAGTAAAATATTTAACATTTTTAAAATGTATGTGCTTTTTGTTGGGAGTTCTGTCTTCTTAAAACCCTGAACACCATTTGAGGCATTCATCAAGATCCTGTTCATCAACAGAACCTGGTCAGGTTACTAAGATAACCTACCATACTCCAGCTTGTGAGCTTTTGGAAACATCTTTTAATTTAGAAAACATTATCTCTTCCTTGGCTTACAAGTGAGTTATCCTACTTCGAACCCAGGTCATCTGGGTCTGAAGTTCAGTTTGGTAAGATTTTGGCTATAATACCACTGATTGAGGAATTCTTTCAGTACTGCTTTTGAGAACCTATTGTAAGGTAAAAAAAAAAGCAGTAAGTATTTGGGTAGTGCAAAAATGGCCTTATGTATAAGCTGACAGATGTTCTGTATTGTGATACCACAGAAAGGTTTGACTTGTAGAAAATTTCAAAACTGAAAATTATCTACTCATCATAAGAATTCCGTACATTTAAGACCTCAACTAATCAACTAAATAGTAATGCAGTTTTTCAGACAACCCATTTATTCTAACATAAATCTATAGCTATGAAACATAAAAATTACAACTTTTTGTTTCATTGTAATGATGGTGATAAGTTTGTGATGTGTGGCAGGTTGGTGCACTTGGACCTAAAGGGAGCACCACCCAAGGTGAGCTTCCTGAAGCGGCTGTTCCCGCTGTTCAGGCAGCTCGGTGCCACAGGAATCCTCCTAGAGTGGGAGGACATGTTCCCTTTCAAGGGCCAGCTCAGCCAACTATCTGCCTCAAATTGCTACTCGCACCAGGATGTACGTGACATCCTGCAAGCGGCGAAGGGAAGTGAGCTAGAGGTCATTCCGCTGGTGCAGACCTTTGGCCACGTCGAGTTCGCCCTCAAGCACTCACCATTTTCCAGCCTCAGGGAGGTCCCCGAGTCCCCTCAGGCCCTCTGTCCCTCGCTCAATGCCTCCATGGAGTTCGTGGAGAAGCTGATTGAGCAGGTTGGTTGTTGCAATGCTCACAATCTGCTGTGGAAATAAGTGTAACAACATTTTATTAGTTCGTCTACTATATTAAAATTAAGAAAATAATGTTGAAAAGAGCCATTACTGTGTAATTATATTGATCAGGACAGCCCACATTATTTAATCCAACCTAAACAGATATAGAATTGATTTTACATGTTTATTGCTTAGCATAGATTCAGATCCAGAATATTGTGATCAAAGGGTAATCTTCAGAAACCATTCCCATAGTGAATACTGTAACTACCAGGGATATTGTTTTGACTTTAAAATACTTGTACGCACTAATGAGCCTATAAGCCCTAGTTTTTTTGCCAGTAAGAAAATTTAATTTTTCTGCTTGGAATTTAATATGGTAAATGATAAACTTCGGTTCTTTCAACCATGCAGTCAACAAAAACTGCACTAAAATATTAATATAGCTGGTTTTGGAGTAATGTCAGTCTTGACTAGTGTGAGCATTTCTGTCAATTGGTGTAGCTAAATATGAGCAAGGCTGTGTTTGCACTAAGCTTGCAGGTAACAATGGAAAAATATTAGTAAATCAACTAGAAATATCAGCAGGATTTGTAAGGTCAGCTAGTAATCACGATACATGTGACAACCCGGTTTATTTATTTACTTGTTTGGCAAGGAGGCAAGGGCATAATTAATTCGCATATCTACCACAACCGTAAAAGGTTAGTATTAAACTTTTTTTTTGTATTGTTTTTCTAGCATTAAAATATTTCTTAACGTTGTACTAGAAGCGCTAATGCAGCTGCTATCTGTGAGAGAGCTTGGGAATATCGATGACATTCGGATATAGCTTGAATGAGGCCCAGCGTTGCCATCTCTTGGCAGCCTCTCCAGCTGTCTTTAACACACCTTGGGGGAGGCAGGTAGCTCATTTCGTACTGGCTGTGCAATTTGGCCAGTGTGGCTCGCTTAAGAATGAGGGTATTAAGTTTTTATACAACCGTTATCTTTGACACGAGTTTCCACATACGTATCCGATGTAAGATACTTTTCCAGATCATTCAAAACAACACAGCTTGAGCTATGTAGGCTTTCAAAGATTGACAACTCGTTGCATATTTTGGAAACAAAAATTGTGTGATTTACTCAGCATATTACGTCTGTACCATACATGGTAAACAAAAATGGTTTCTCTTCTAATTTTACCCTACACACCACTGTTGTTCAGGTGTTACAAACGTATACCATGATTGGCATTTTCTTGTAAACTGTGGCATGTAGTTTAAAAAATGAGCTAACTTACCTAGTGCCTTGTATTTTAAACTGTGTGGTAATTTACTGGTATGTAGAACTAAACCCAAATATACCGAAATTATTCATTTTAAAGCAAAAATATGATTTAGCTAATTTTTAAAGAAGGTGATATTTCAGTTCGTCATTCAACAATAGTTATACACAAAGTCATAAATGTTTTCAGCTCCACTTTAAAGGGAGGTAGCTCAACTACTGAAAATGTATGCATACATTTTTTTTTAAAAGAATCACTTCCTAGATTTTGTTAGTGTTTAGAATAATACATTATAGTTCAAATAAACACACATTCTTCATCTACTCCTTCCCTAAAATTAAATATTTTATAAAAAGTTTAATTTTACAGAGTATAACAAAAATTAATCAGCATTATTGTAAATATGGCACATGTGCAATAAAATCTCACTTTCGAATTCAGTTAAGGCCACGTCTAGTAATTTTACAGAAATTTCGGAAATATTTTTTTCGAACAATGTTTTTTCATTTTGAAGAATCCCTGCATTGCTTTGTTACAAATACATCACAATTTGTACCTAATTTTTTAGTAACAATAAACGTCATTGTTTTTCAAATTTTTGCACAAATTCTATCATCAATTTTGTTACGAAAATCAAGCAAAATAAGTTTTTGCAAACAAAATGTGCATTATTTTGCAAAATGTTTACATATTACATAGAATTGTGCATACTATGACTACTCATAATCTTAATTTTTTCAAAGCATTCTGTTAAAATGTTATTTTTGCACCATGTGAGGGAAGGAAACTACCAAAAATGGCCTTAATATTAAAAAAAAATCTCATGACAGGATATTTTTATTCAAGCACAACATATTCACTGATCTAATTCGAGATCATTTGTAAGGCTTTTTGTCAGTGCCAAACATGTATATTTTGTGCTTTTTCTGAAAAATGTATAACTAACTAAACATGGAATTTTAAATGCCTTGCATTGTGTACAATTAACTATGTTTAGCAGATAAGGTTACACAGAAAATTTTCGAGAGTAGTTAAATAAACATTGATTATAGCCAAGTTGCTCTATTGTAACCATTTTCAAGTGTCAAGTCTATTAATGGAAAAATTGTTTTTTTTTTCTCTTTTTTCTTTTTTCTTTTTCTTTTTTCTTTTTTTAGCCACCTTCGCAGACATTAATTTCGAGAGTAAAAAAAGCTATGGCTATACATGGGCATATATTACTGTTTAATTTGTGACTATCATAGCAAATTTTTTTCAACGTAGCTCATTTCAAGGAACTGTTAACAAGCTTAATTTTGAAAGATGTGTCTTACTTTGAAGCAATTGATAAAATCTTTACCTTGTTTTTGGTAAACAGCTGACAACTTAATTTACAAGTTGGCCTATCTGTAAAAATAGCTGACACCTTTTTTGAACTTTTGTTCTAATTTGCGAACATTGAGCTATAAAAGCATATTTCAGAAAAATGTATTTGTGTTTAAATATTTGGAAATAATTCCTGTGAAAAATACAACTATTATCTGTAAGGCTGTGCAATTAGGATGTGTTTAAGAGGAAAAACAGAAAAATAAGACAGCAGCTTCACATTAAGGGCATGTTCTGCTCTACATTTTGTAAAATTTCACATGTTTTTCTCTATCAAAAAGATAACTTGTACAGTATATACTGTCATATAACAACTGCTCCACAAATTTGTGTATCATCTTGAGTAAATTTTTCTGACCAAAACATTTTGTAGTTTTGCTAAATTTTTTGGTTAGTAAATATATCCTTAGCAACATTTAATTCGCCTTCTACATTTATAAATTGCGTCTTGCTAGTACTGGGGTCATTGTAGTTCTTGAACAGGTACGTTCCTTTACTTGTGTGTTAGTTTCTGCAAACTTTCATGTGGAGAAAAATTTGCCTTTCACTCCCAGATACAGCAGCAGGTTTGTTTCAACTTCGATAATGCAAGCCTTCAAAAATATATTACACAAAAAATAGAATAAATACACTTAACATAAGTAAACAAAATTTGCAAATTGTCGGCAAGGATTAGTTTGGCATTACAAAATGTCTATGTATTTATGTGTTTTACGGAATAATTTTTATTTCGTAGATGCTTGACAATGTGTTTATTTGTATTTAATGATACATGCATTGGTTTTTACGTACAGCGCTATTAAATACAGTGACTGCACTTGGCATAGTTAAAATAGTGACATAGCATTCAAAGTGAAAGATTTGTTGACTATATGAAAGGTATGTTTAATGGTGTAATTTTATTCTGAAGACAACTGACAATAATTTATTTATTTTTAATGAAATTGGCACTGGTTTTAATGTTGCACCTTAATGAAATCTGAAATCATTTTAATTTTAAAAGCTATGCAGTGTTAAATTTTATCAGTTGGTTTTTACGAACAATGAATGACAATGTTATTACAATTTTACAACCCATTCATTGTAAAGTAAATTGTATATTGAATTGCTCATTTTATTACGTAACTGAAAGAACACTGGTGCCACACAACAGAGTATATATAACTTGTAATATTTTTAATTGAAAATCATATAGGGATGGAAAACATAACATTGCTTGAAAAATAGGTGAGAAGTAAGAGACTGTGATGAGACTAACTTGTCCTGTTTGAAGTTTAATGTTTGTGAAATATTTCTCGTGGCATCATAGGAATTTTGGGCACTAACAAAATTTATTGCAGTAGTGAGCATCCAATAACCACAGATACTGCACCCCACACCAAATTGTTGTTCACTTCTAGTGAGCTGTCAGACGTTAAATATTTGAAAGTCACAGTTGTCGCAAAAGTATGCAAGAGTTAATAATTATTTGTTCACTTTCTTTTTTAATGTTAAACGAGTCCATTGTACTGAATCGAGGTTGTTCTCCCAATTGCATTAACTGTTTACGTATATGTGCAATATCCATAACTTCTTTAAATTCTACTATCAATGGAGATGAAAATTATGACCAGAGCCAGGAAACAAATCTTATGCTTCCACTTCTCTAAAGAAAAAACAAAACAAAAACTTTTAAAATTTATTAATTTCTTAACAGTTCTTTCTAAAATTTTAACATTCGACATTGAACTTCACAACACGCAGTTCAAACATCTGTTATCATTCACTGTTTTTTTAATAGCTACTAGCAATCCATATACTCCATTATAGTGATCCACATATGCATATATTTTCTTCGCAAAATTCCACTTCTGTTTTTGCTTCATTTCTTTCACACATCCCCCCTGCATCTCAGGAAACTTAAAGTAGCACGCTCATGATGAGTGACATTACTGACCTGGATGCCTGATGAGGAAAAGTCTTGGCAACACGGTGTATGAATGCAAACTGCCATGTGCAAAGCAGGCACATAATGAGCCTACTAGGGACGGGAAAATAATTTTTCTCGTATGCTAATAAAGTTAAGGGTGTGCCACCACTGACATTTTCAATTGTGACCATAAAATTAAAGTTGTACTACAGTCAAAATATTTCTCCATAGTTATGCCTGTACTACAGACCAAATTTTAGATTTTGCTAAATTTTAAAATCGTCAGACCAAATATGTTTAACTTGTGAATTTTATTCATGTACAAAATTTATGTTGTAAAACTGAAGTAAATGAGGTCCCTGTAGAAAATAACGGGAACAGATTTTAACCTGTTATGTCACTACAAGCTTAAAAATCATAATAAATATTAGCATTGGGCATATTGTAATGACTAAAAATTACTATTTTCCACTACATTATCTGAGACAATACCTGTGTGCACAATGAAAACTCAAACTCCTATAAATATATAATGATTCTATGTTTCAGAATCTTTTGTGCTAGTTATACATTTAATCTGGCAAGCAAAACTTACAATTTACTAACAAGAGCTCTTCAAAATTAGTCTCAAGTTTTAAGTTCTCTGTTTGTAACTTAAATATGTTTAAAACATACTTCTTTTTCAAAACATTTGTCTTTGAAGCTTCTACCTGCTCGCAAAGGAGAAACATTTTACTCCAAAAGTTATCTGCGATGACTTGTGCGGGAAAATATTTTCCACATATATACCATTGCATTGAATGATAATTCTGTAACTTAAAATATTTAAACGTAATTTATTGACATTGTACTGTAAAGTCAAATATGTAGTACATATAGGTAGCCTATATACTAAAACTCTAGTAAAGTTACGGACTCTATTTCTTTATGCAAACAACACACTGAAAGAGATGGAAGTATAAAAAAAATAATTTTCTTACAGAACAGATGTGAAATCCTAAACAAGAAAATTAAACTAATGACCAGACTCACTCAGCTACCTACATATTAAGCATGAGACTGAAAAGTACGGGGTTAAATTGTGTGAGGTACTCTGTCCATTTTTTACCCATTTTTGTAAGGTACTTAATAAAATTCAGTAATATATAGTTAATATAGTATAATCTGTCTCGTGAAAATATTAAATTTTTTCACAGTTGTGCTGGCATTTATTTTTAAAGCAGTTTCCATGTAAAAATCTGTTTTTGTCTATTCCTCATTTGGTTATGTGCGAAAGTACACTCTGATAACTGTCCAAGTGTGCAATATATAACTCTCTTATAGGTAATATTAATTAGTTTTTGACAGTTCTGAAGATTACCATGTGTGCATAAAACTACAGGAAAATACTTTTCATTTTGATATACTGCACAGTTTGCCAGTCAGCTTAGTTTGTTCAGAAATCACTTGTGATAGAGGAATCCATCGCTATTCTATTCAAACTACTGCGAAAAAGATGCCAACACAACTGTAAAAAAAAAAAAAAAAATACTTTTACAGACAGACTATAGCCTTTAAAAGAACTATGGTCAAATCTTTTTTCCCGTTTGCTGAGCTTAAAATCCAGCCAAAATACTGGCATGCAAATAGAGCCTCCATTTAGTTAGGGCACCACTGCATCTGCCTACTGTTATGTATAGTGCTAGTGTGGTTCTCCACCCAAGGTGCACCAATGTTGGCTGGCCAAGCTAATTATAAGCCTGGCTTTTAAAAGCTCAGTGTAGTGTTCTGAAGAATCTGAGTCTGCTGCAAAGTGTGTTACTTTCATTAAATTTCCTCAAACATGTTATTCAAAAGTTCTGTTAAAAATAAAATCATAGTGTGAAATTGAAGGTTGGTTGAAATCATCAAGACAGGGGCTGCATCACCATGGAAGCCTGTCTAAAGACAATCCCGAAAGACAATTTATATAAATATTATGAATTTGTGATTTCTGGTGGAGGCCATACCTAAAAGCATTTAAAAATTTCATAGTCATTGTAGTCCAGATGCAATTCCAGTAGTTATCTAGCCAATGATGTGAACTAGTAATGTAACTTTTTTTCAATTGATGCTTTGGTCAGATAGGTCGTAATTATTTATGTACAATTTTAATCTGGCATAGTCTTCCACATTTTCTTGTAAGCTTCATGATTGTTAATTTTTATTGTAGACTAGCAATGTTTGGTGTCATTGTAATCAAATTTTAACTTTACGAATTTATTAAAATTTTTTATGTAATTTTGCTTAGTAAGACTCCAATCGAAATCTTCTGATGTGGGAATTAGTGTCACAACTGGCGGGCGCCGAGCCTGGTCATGGACAATGGCTTAGAAAGGCAGGGTTTTCCAAATAGTGAGTGACGTAGGTGTGGCACAAAGCCTCCTAACTTCTTATCCGCCATTGTGTCAGTTTCAATTTTTATTTAATTTTAGCTACTGTATTAAATTATTACATGAACTAGTATCACGTAAATTTGAATATGTATGTTTTGTTTTCGTTTAAAAGCTTTCCCAGATGCTAGAGTACATTGGGGGTGCCCTGCCATGGCATTCTAGCATGTCTCTGCAGAGTGCTCGCCCAAATCTTGTTCTGTTTTTCAATCAGGTCAGGCAGTGACGTGTCGGTCACGACAAGAGAAAGGGTCGTAGGTCCAGACTGAAATATTTATGATGGTGCAGGCACGTGTATTTTTAGTGTGAACAGTTGCTGGCAACGGGAATGTTTCCTTGCTATTTTCAGTAGTTACTAATCATACTATGTAACGAAGGCCTACCGCTGGAAAGTAACTTATTTTTATTATTTTTTATATATTTAATATTGCTGTGCTAAGGACGACCACGTGGTGAATACCAAGCTTGTTTTGTAAGACTGTAACTTCCGCTAAAATTCCATAGTAATGCCAAGGTTCAGCATATCTGTGATTTGTTATTCCGACTTCTGCCGTTCTCTGATGAATTCGACCCAAATACGAGATCAGTCTTGCTCTACTTACTGTATAACCGGCACTAAGGTACATCTGTAGAACCATATAAATAGCGCTAGGAATGACGAGCGAAGAGGCCCTGGTACCACCATAATTGGCAGTGCCCATCATAGAATATTTAGGATCGTATGTGACACTGGTAAGTGTATTAATCTGTCAATGAAATTAAATAAAAGAATGAATTTCTTACCTTACACAAAGTTCAAAACTGGCACGGAACTGACAAAACCTTCTGTGGGGCATGTCTGAACATAAAAAGGTGGCAAGTAACTGTAAGTCGGTTTTGAACAACTATAACTAAATAGCAGTCGTGAGACTGGCATAAAAAGTTGGACAGAAAATATAACTTATCCCTTTATTGGAAAAAAAGTGAAATACACCAAATAATTTTTATGTGGTGTGCAAAGCTGTTGATTGGAAATCACATGATCATGAACAAATAAATATTATGAATTCAAATACTATTTGCAGTTCATCCACGGGGATGACAGTTGTCATAAAAACCAATTATTTTAATTAAAAAATAATATATATCACTGAAATTAAACAATGCTAAAATTAATAATGGAATCCAGTATAATGAGTAATTAAAAGGGTGATTTAGTTTTTATTATGACACTGTATTTATATTTGTACATGCAATGTCACTTTGTAAATACTCACATGTGCATTTAATTCAGGTTGTAAAGCAAGCGTAAATATTTTACAGGTGATGGAGGTCCATCACAATGTAAAGTTCCTGCACATTGGTTGCGATGAAGTTTTCCAGCTGGGGGAGTGCCCCCGTTGTCGCAACCAGCTGCGGGAGAGCCTATTCCTATCGCATGTGTCACGGGTGGCAACATTTGTGCGTCAGCGATATCCCACCACTACTCCGATCATCTGGGACGACATGCTGCGACACCTTTCCCTTCAGAGCCTTGAGGAGTTCCGCATGGGTGAGCTGGTGGAACCCATGGTAAGTGCTACTGTGTTTGTTGATGCAGAATATCTGCTATGTTGGATTTAGTTTTGTTAATATACATTTTTGATTTTGATTTGTATACATTTGGCCATGATAGGGCATAAAATATGAATTACCGGAAAATTTAAATATTACACTCAGTACAACCTTTTCATTATTAATTTAGCTTGTAGAATTGCAGAGAAGGTATTTTTAGAAATACAACTTTTGCAATTCCTCAAGTCTAATAAATGAAACAATTTCATTAATGTTATGTTCAAACTGTTCACCATATTTTATTCTATGTCATG
The DNA here is from genome assembly GCA_003012365.1 of Medauroidea extradentata. NCBI lineage: Eukaryota > Metazoa > Arthropoda > Insecta > Phasmatodea > Phasmatidae > Medauroidea > Medauroidea extradentata. Next base: position 66,941 of record PNEQ01003134.1, on the reverse strand, counting down.
TTTCCAAATGTATAAATGTGCATTGGGTATAACGTGCAAATTATATCAAAATTTATATCAAACAAAGATAGTGGTAGATATCATCACATTGAGAACAATATTACATTTAATTTTTTTGCTTGCCGTAGGGACTACACGAGTGTAATGTTGACATGAGTAGACTAATCTGTTTGAAGGATAATGTGTTCATTTCTGGCTAGCTTGATAATGTTTGAGGTATATTTTCTTAAGACAGATTGCAGGCTAAAACTAAAATGGGGACATATCTTAGTTACATATATAAATAAGGCCAGTAAGTAAAATAATTAATTACGAGGCACTGCAGTGGTAGTCCTAGTATTCTATTGAATTAAGTAACCTTGATTTGGAATTGTCCAGTTCTAAAAGCAGATACATTAGTAAGCATTTTAATTATCTCCCATTGTTACTTTGTAGAAAAAATTTCAGAATAGGGTTTGCCGAAAATTTCTAGGGAATTAGCATTAATGTTATGTATACATATATAGACTTGCATTGTATGTTGGGATAGTGTAGTGCAGTGCCACCAGTGAAAAGGTTTAATCCTCTCGAAAGAATAAAACAACGAATGGCATTAAAAGAAATTAATATCTCAAACAAACCAGAAAATCATGAAAATATTGTTCCTTCGTCAGAGTGGAGGAGAAGAATATACCTACTCGGTGTGTCCTGCCTCAAGTAGGGTCAACAGATGTACATGAGAGAAAGCCACAAGAATGGACGTCAATCACTGTGATCAGAGAAGAGTGGTCAGCCTACCATGCCCTTCTTTGGTCAAAGTAAATTGTGAATATTTAAAAGTTGTAAATGTGATAAACTCCAAAATAGAAAATAAATTTAAATGTGGTCATAAATAAAGTCTGCTGCAATTATTACATCAATCTTGGACATATTATTTCAGGATAGTTAAATTTCTTGATTGATCAGTTTGTTTTCATCCAACATATTGTGTCCTTCGCTTCTTTCAGTGGTATTGTCATGGCTTTGTACCTTTTCACCATTTTTGTCTTATTTTTACTATTTTGACTTTATAGAAAACTCAAGGCACCAGGTAAAACTTTCTAAATAGCCACAGTTTTGAATTGATTATGTAACTAGTTTTTTACATTGTACATAAAGAAAATTTGTGTGTTATTTCTTGAGGCTTCAGTTCTGGCTAATTATAAGTCACAACTTAATAGCAGAGACAAAATCTTTTAGTTTTAAGACATTTGTATGTTCATAAAAGTAACATGGGAGAAATCTGTCTTGCTGAACTCTCAGAGAGCTGCTCTCTTAGGGCATGCAATACAAAGAACTGTCTTAACTCTTTCAGTAGGAGCGGTTGTTAATATCAAGTGCTCTATCGTGGGGTGCACCGTCGCCCATCTATGCTTTGGATTCAACTATTCCGTAATAATATATTTCAGACTAATGGTATCACTGGGTGCATACCGCCACCCCTATTACCCGAAACTAATTATTACGTGGTATCTTCGAACTTCAAAGCACAATTGTATCTTATCACTATTTCTTGCACATACTGCGCAGCTGAAATTTATTTAACTTGTAGACACTTGCTCTTCCCCAACATCTGCTGCCAAAATGCCTTGATCTCTATACTCTTTGACGGCTCTTTTCTGTCTTGGTGGTAAAACCACCCTCCCTGGCCAGTGGACACGAGGAGGGGTCTCCGGCAAATCAGCATTGAGCATCCTCCAAAGCCCTCCCCTTAGAGCAGATTTCATTTTCATTCACTTTGCCCTTAAACTTTTTCGATTTCATTTAAATGAAAATATTAATACATTGTACTGGGAGTTTGTGACTCCCAAGTCTGCTTTTTGAGAAGGAGAACTTCATTGTGCTTGATACACTGATTATGGATTACCCGTCAGGTTGCCTGGACTAGAACGTGAGTGCCTCGTCAACGTGGTTGTGTTATCGCCCCATTTGGACATCTTCGTGTACGCTTGGCAGTTGTCTGTCATGCTCGTGTGCGCCCTCCTTCCTCCCCTCTCCTTTTCCCCTCCGCACCGGCTGAGTTGACTGGAGTGTGTGTGCCAGTCAGTCAGTCTTCTCCCGGGCCCGCTCGTGGGCAGTTGTGTTGACTCGCGACCGCGGAGACACACCCTGGTCTTTTCTTTGGTAAGTTAATAATCTGTCATCTTGTTTCTCGTTTGGATTTCTATGTTCAGTTTGGTTTAATTAGTTCATCTCTTGCATTATTATTAATCAGGCTAGAGTCGGCGCGAGCGCGAGCTTAGCACAATCGGGATGTGTCCCTGCAGTTTGTTTTAAGTAATATGGAGCGTGTGTGTAGCAGCTCGTTCACACTAAGGTAATGTTTGGAATGGATTTAATTGCACTAGTATTAACAGTTTATTGATTTGTATTTTTGGCTCGTGCCCATTTTGACGTCGCTGACGTGTTACTTGTACTTGCTCTTTGTACCTGAATTGGATTTACAATATACTTAATTTTGTAAGAACCTGCATTAATATTCTTGGTAGCTGTTTAGTATCCCTGTGTTGTTGTGATGTCAATGTTAGTGTTGAGCGTTAACTCATGGATGGGTGTGTGAAGTGGTAGAGTGCCTAGGTCAGAGGTTTACTCAACTAAGACTGGCAGCCTGAGATTACAGTGTCTGCTTAAGAAGCAGGCACAACATTTGTGTACATTTACAACATAATCTCACACTGAATTATTCAGTTGTTTTCTTTACTTAATGTGGTATCCCCTCCTCTGAAGGGCCATGTCCACTCTCCGGGGGGGAAGAAAAGACTACAACCCCACTCCCTCCTCTCTGCACCTGCCTCGCTGAGGAAAAAATGTGTGTGATTTCACATCTGTTGAGATAAAATTTGCCACTGTGAAACTATTGAATTAAGGATTGTAGATGTATTCATATTCATAAGGCGATGCTGAAAAGAATGATAGGTCGCAAGCCACCTTTGTTTTAACTATTACAATTCCCTATCATTATTATTCAGCTACAATTTTATTGATATTATTATTATTATTATTATTATTATTATTATTATTATAAGATGCAACAGATTGCCTCAAATTACAAGCAGATATAGACGCTATTGTCAGCTGGTGTTCTAGAAATGAAATGGAGTTTAATATTTCAAAAATACAATGCATAACTTTTACTTAAAAGACACATTCTTTGATTTATAACTACCATATAAGGCAGACCATAATAAACCGCGTGAAAACTGTCCGCGATCTAGGATTATTGTTAGATACAAAATTATTGTTCCATCACCACATTGATATGTTAGTTAACAGTGTATCAAGAACTGTAGGTCTAATTACTCACGTCACTAAACAAGCTACTAATAGCGATTCTCTGCTTTGTTTGTTCTATTCTTTAGTTCGATCTAAACTTGAATATTGCTCTGTTGTTTGGAATTCCATTACGGAAACAGACTCTAAGCGCCTTGAAAAAATTCAGATTAAAGTTTTTAAAATAATATATGAAAGATATAACATAGATAAGACAAGTTTTATTTACAATGAAGTTCTAAATAAATATAATACGCATTCATTAAAAGAAAGAAGAGTTGCTATGGATGC
>PNEQ01003134.1:39267-62362 GCA_003012365.1 Medauroidea extradentata | reverse complement strand
TTGTAAACAAATTCAAATGCTAAATAATACGTTTCAAAAGTACAAAGTTTAACGTGTTCTTGTTATAGCCATGGTAAATCGTCAGCGCTCATCATGCCTTCATTTGTTTCTAGTCTCGCGCGGGCCGGCGAATAATAAGCAGTGACTTACCTGACCCCATTTTGGGACACAGCGCAAACACGTCTAGGAATACGCTCAGCGAGTAAGGTCTCTGCCGTTGCTTTTCTGGCGCCTGAGATAGTAGTACTTATGTAGACCCTAACTTTTTGTTTAGGAATACCGGCCTAAGAGTGATCATCCCAGAGACCTGGTCCTTAAGTGGTAATGTGTAGGAGGCATTTTTGGGTTGTGTGGGTCACCCACTCTGTGGGTTTTGTCGTGGGCTGAGGTATGGGTCTTGTTCACCCTGGGAAACCAGCAGGTAACAAGTAATTTAATGCTGTACCATCATTGACACTACACATGATAGTGTCTTGCAGCCAAGCCTCAGACTGTCAGTTTTCGATTAAGGGTAAGGACCAGCATTGTGGGTAGCAACTATGGAGGTGAGCAATACAACACAAATTCTGTGGGCCGTTTCGGCGACCATCATGTTATGGTAATCTTAATCAGGTAACCTAATTAAGCAGCTTTTTGAGTATTCATTCCAGTAGCTTTTAATGGTTTAAGTAATCTGCTTCATGCAGAAAAGTGTTTTTTTTATGTGCAGTAGTAATTTCTGCATCCAGTAATGACATGTATGGAAGCTGATGCAAACCTGACTATCTGTGTACTTAATCTTAATGCAATTTCCTTATAGAGTTTATGGTTTGAACTTTATAATTGAAAGTAATTGTTGCTTGTACACGGTTGTTTCAGGTGTGGGTGTATGCTGAAGATGTATACCGCTTTGTACCAAGCATGGTTTGGGACAAGTTTGCTGCAGTATTTCCCTACGTGTGGTCAGCGAGTGCATTCAAAGGAGCATTTGGCGAGACACTGTACATCCCAAATGTGAAGCGTCACTTGGAGAACAACTTGCGGTGGCTGGAAGTCATGGCTGCTGAAGGCCCCAAATTCAAGGGTGGCTTTCGAGGCATCGCCATCACTGGCTGGCAGAGGTAAGTTGTTGACTGACACTTGAATGTCCATTGTCTGCAAGGGAACAAAGTAGAAAGCTAACTTGGGTGGTTACAACATATGCTCTGATTGAGACTGGAAAATATATGTAGGCTTTTAGTCAGACGTAAAGTTGAATGGGATCATAAGTTAAAAGGGAGGGAAGGGTTCAGTTAAAGTTTGTCCAATGTGTATAAGTATGTCGTATTGTATGTGACTAAACACAATTTCCAGCTTAAAAGAACATGCAGTTACACTACTACAAACGTGAGGTAACAAAAATTTAATAAAAAAAAACTGCTTACTAATAAATAGTAATTGAAGAACAAAACAAAATTGGATTTAAAAACCAAAACTTACACAAATTCGAACTTGTTACACGCTAAAAGTTATAAAAAACCATACTTTTACTATCATCTGAATAAAACAGAAATTGAATTTCCATTGACAATAAAATTAAATTAAAGTTCTCCTATCAAATCCAATGCTAGTGTATCCACTTACGTGGGCTTTAACTGCATAAACATTCAAATTTTCGTTGATTCACTAACTGTAAAACTTCTCGAACATCACTCCACTTCTGGGTTTAATTTCCTCAGAGTCGGAGAAGCTTGACTCAGTTGAAGGGTTTAGAGTTTAAAAGAATTTAGGTGTTAGTGCTAATAAAAAAGTCACATTTTATTTTCTCTTTAGAATTATCTCATTAAAATACCCCATTCAAAACTAGCAACTTGCTGCACAATGCTGCCACATTTGGCATTGAAAATTAAATTTAAAATGTAAAATTTTATGCAAAGTGTGCAATTAGTTGGCCTGGTGTTGCAATTCTTTCTGAAGATGTTGGAGAGATAAGCCTACTTGCACAAGGCTATATCATAACTAAATAATAATGCCAGAAGTCGCCTGACCAAATGGGTACTGAAACTAAAAGACCACCATGAATGACTGTAACTTGACCAATTGAACACACACATATATATGACTAGTAGTAAATTTGTTTTACACTTTACAGCAAAGCATTTTTTTGCATTAAATACATTACAATTATAAATGTCTCAAATTGACCAAGTGCTTATGTAAAGAAAAAAAAGCCCATCACTGCCTCTGCTGTAATGCTACAAAGTCATGTAGAGTTTTCAACACAGTAATCCCCTGAGTTACGAAAGGGTTACGTTCTGGAAGCAGTTTCACAACTTAAATTTTTGGTAAGGTTAATTGCAAGAAACTTGAAAGAAACTAAAATATTTAAATGTGTAATGTTTATAAATTATAGATGTGGAGTAAAACCTCTATCCACCTTTTCTCAAGGGACCAATGAGGAAAAACAATGCATGCGGGAAAACGATGTATGCGGATAACCTCACTATTTTTTATGTAACGTACATGAAAATTTGCCCTTTAAATGTTTGTGATCGTTACAGTTTCTGCGCTATAAACAGTGAGCAATCTAAGTAGCCTTTTGTTTTGATAATGTTAACTGTAGCAATTCAGACACTAGGTGATGTCAACACACTTCTCGCTGACACATTTATTTCCTTAATTATTTACAGGTGATATTCAGTTATACTAACAGATTTTGTAGCTCGCAACATTTTTACAGAAATACTTTAAAAACACATTTTGTATGCTTTAAAATTGAAGTACACCACTTACAAAAAAAAACTGCTTACAAACAAAATGGTAATCATAACAAGATTAACGAGATACATATAAGTAACCTGCGGTAGTTAGCCTAGTTATCTCAATCATGTCACCAGGTTTTCCCTATCACCACAGATTAACCGGGTTGATGTCAAATGCTTGCAAGAAATTAGCCTCATTCATTTTTTAGATGCAAGTACTTCACTTGTGGACGTTCACTAATTTTGTGATAACCTAGTGACTTTTCGTAAAGGCATATTGTAACTGGGGCGGGGTGCTTGGCTAAGTTTAGAAATGCACAAAATAGCAGAATAAAATCCCCCACAAATTTTTTTACTAAATTTGAAATATGTATTTTATTTTCATTACGAATGAATGCATACGAAAGGTACATCATTACACTTGAGCAGAAGGGGGGTTCCACAAAATATGTATTCTGTCTTACTGAAAGCAATTTGTTCCGTATCAAAATTCAGTAGTTTTTTCATAAATGGCATTGTGTCTATATACTGTTCATCTAAGGAAACCAGAAAACGCAGTGTAATGTTTGTATTTACTATATGGTTATCATTCGTAAATTGTTTCTTGAAACCAGATGAATGACAGCTAAACATATTTGAAATAATAACAGTGGAATTAGCCATCGGTACAAACAAAAAATATTACGGTCGTCCACATTAAGAGAGACGGATACAAGCCGCGAGGTCAATGACACAAAGCGAGAGAGAGAGAGAGAGAGAGAGAGAGAGAGATGCACGCTGCTGTGTCTGCAGCCACATGGAGCACAAATTTTTTTTATTGTTTTATCATTGTTTCGTAACTGCAAATTTCCATAAGTTGCAGATTTCGTAACTTGGGATTACTGTACTGTACATTAAATCTATTGCAGAGGAAAGAATTAATACCACACGAGGTAGAAGGGTTATGAGAGCGATGGCGATCTTGGTGCTGATTTTACAGGCGCCAGCAATGCGGCCCACACATTGCAATTCTAGAGACTATCTCAGGGCTGGTTATGGGTTCGCGCGTTGCTCACCCCTACCTCTGTGTCTCTTACAAAATACCTCGACTCGCATAGACACTAGCGTCTCTGATTGCTGTAAGTTTAAGTAGGACTCTATAACTGCGACAAACAACACGTAAGATACAGTCATACAAAAAGCTCGGTTTATTTCACATCTCGTTACACTGCGTGCCTTGCATTGGTTAATTATGTGCGTAACGACGTCTGGGGTATCGAACCTATTCCACGTACCGACACAACATAAAAACACTTCCCACTCTTTAGTGTCTGATAACACAATCCCTACAGGGTTGGGGTGCCCCCAGCCGCTAGGGTGCACTGCAGGGGTTGACCCAGGGACGGGATACAGAGTTCTGACTGCTCTGCTAGGATGCTGAACACATTGCATGCTGGGTAGCCCTAGGCTGGAACACAGGCCTGGTGTAGGCGGGACAGATGGATGACCACATGGTTACAGAAAACCCCAATTTGCGGAATTTAACGTACCCAGATCCCTGACAAAGTATGTACAACCCTAGCAATATTTATGGAGCATAATAATAACAATGAACAAATCACTTGAACTGAGGGTGGCGCCGATCCGCACCGATTGGTGCGGCGACCACGTGGCGTGAACAACACTCGCAAAACACTGAAATCAATTACAGGAACCATGAACTAAAGTCCTAGAACCCTAACAATATTTATGGAGTACAATAATAACAACAAACAAATCACTTGAACTGAGGATGGCGCCGATGCGCACAGATTGGTGCAGCGGCTACGTGGCCCAAACAACTCTTACAACACCCTTAAATTACTACATGAACCCTGGACAAATATCATAGAACATTGAAAACAAAAATATCACTTGCAATGTACTCAATTCAGATGATGGTGGATGCAACACCCTTAGACGTCACCCTACGGTAGCGTGGCCAACGCCTACGCACTTCTCTCGTCTTAAATTACTAAAGGCCACAAGGGCACAAATACATTAATTACACTGAAGTATCTGACTGCGGAGAACGTCAAGGCATGCGCATAAGAGAACAGGTTGACCGGTAACTCATGTTTTGCTGCTGACAAAGACCAAGGTGCAATGCATCCAGTATATAGAAATTAACAACCTGAGTTTGATGGCAAGTTTCCTTGCTGAAACAAGACTTTCAATGATTTCACCTAACCAAAACAAACCCTGATTAACTTAATCCCATTGCACAACATATGAGTTGTATTTTAAATGTATTTTTCTTGAAGAGCAGGTTTCAGTCCAAGGAAGTGGCCATAGCCAGAATGCTCTACGTATACAAGTTCAACGTTCGTGACAAGCTTATTTAAGAGAGGTCAGGAGAACCTTGGAGCTGTTTTTGTCAACAGCTAGTTAAAACTTGAAGCATACATGTTTGGGACATCTAGCAGTGGGAGTCATGGTGGTTCAGCTTGTGACTGCAAATACGGTGTGCCTCGAACAAACTGTCTTTGGTAATACACTAACTATAATCTGGGTTTGTATGTTTGAGCTAGTGGTTATCTATAGTTCATACATCTTAGGTGCAGACATGTCTTGTGGCAAGGTCCTCCTTTCTCCTGTAGTACAGCATAGGCTGTTAATACTACCATGCTGCCGCCATGTTTGTGCTGATGTGGGCTGTGAGCAAATCTAGTTGGCATGTGTTTTGTGGTCAGCCAGAGTCTGCATCTGGTCATGTTTTGAGTGCTGGCGGCAGGCACTCTGCAATTGGCATATCCTACACTGTAGTTTGGTTGGTCACCACATTTTCAGTTCAAATGTTTATGCCCATATTGAAAAACAGTACTAAAACTAAGAGTTAAAGTACCATCCATGCCTGTAGCTTCTCTTAAGAGGATTGGAAAGATCCCTACAGTTGCCCACGTAGCTGGCAAATGCTATCCTTCATACTTACTGCACTTAGGTTTACATATACCCTCGAAGTATACATGGTAAATGTGCACAATTTGGGGATGTTGGAAAAAGGGTTAGTAACTAGAGTCGTTCATTAATATTTACTTGCATATCTTAACCAACATACTACACGTTATTTTCCGAAAAATGTGGTGGTGTTTCAAACATAGAAATATTAACACTTTTTCTATTTTAAAAATGTTTCATGTATTGATTTGTATAATGATTCCCATCAATAGTACCTTAAATGAATGACACTGGTTTTCCTGTGTGTTGCAGGTATGATCACTTTGCAGTATTGTGTGAGCTGTTACCAGCTGCTGTACCATCGCTGGCAGTAAACCTTCTTGCTACAACACATGGGTACTTCAATCAGTCACTGCGCTCGAAGCTTGCCTCTAGCCTAGGTTGTTCCCGCCCACTACCTGCCACCAACAACAGGTTTGCTAACACTGCAGAGGCTGTAGTCAACCTGAACAGTGATCCATACTTGTGGGACAAGATGGGACGCTGCTTCTTCCCTGGGTCCCCCTTCTTCAGGCTCACATACCGTCTACATGCTGCTGAGCTGGAGGCAAGTGTCAGCAACTGTGTAATTCCATACATTACATGATTAATGGAAAAATGTAACTAGCATTATACAGTTTCAGAAAATAGTTTAAGTTCACTTCTAAAAATCGGTTATAAGTGCAGCTGGTCTCAAATTTTCTGTGTTCCCACCATTCTTTTAATTTCCTTTAATATACATAAACATGTCTAATTTTGGTTTTTAATTTTTATTGCCCTTTAAAGTCTTGGTTTTTTAATTTCTGTTGATGCTTCTTTAATCTATGTGAAAAATAGGAGATTTCAGTATCAGTAGAAATAATATACTTAAACTGGTTAATAAGTTAAAAAGTGTCAGATTTATGAAATTTTAGTCCTGATTTCAAAATGATAAAGACCCAAGTTTTTGTAATTTTTTCCAAAAAGTTTTATTCAATTGTCCTTTGTATTTTCTCTTTAAGGAAACAAAACCATACCCATTTCTTAACCCTCTTTTATACTATAAATTTTTTCAGGTTCAAGAATGGCACAATTTTATCTCATTTCTTAAAACTTAAAAAATTCTGTAACTTTTGAAATCTTTCAACTAAATAAATTCTAGTTTCACCAAAATATTGCATATTTTATGTATATTAAAGAAAAATTAAGATATAATGAGAGTTGTAATAATGTAGTGAAATCAATCCTCTGTTTTGTTTTGCAGTCCGTAAATGTTTTATTTGTTGTAATCTGATGTGTGCATTTGAAGGAAGTGTTTTGACTAGAGTAGTAGGTGTAAAACCATGGTGGCGGAATGTTTGGTTCTGTGAGTTGTAAAACAGTAAGGTAAGTAATAATTAAGTAATATAACAGACAGAGCTACAAGTACTTACAGATGATGCTTGTAAACAGGTACACACACACACGAAGGAACGAACACATTTTTCCGCGTAAGTGTAGTCACGACGTTTCGCCAGTATTAAACTGGCTTCCTCAGGCGACAAGACATGGTACACAGCAGTCCAGCGGGAGTGTTTGATGTTACCTGTAAGCCTAGCGGCCGGAAGGTGAACTAAGCATGGCGGAAATTTCAAACATGGGGCAGTAATGTAGGTCAAGTTGTGATGGCTTGCAATGGAGGGGGAGAAGAAAGAAGGAATTATCTGATATTGAGGCCTGGAGGCTCTCTTGATTTCGTGATGTATTGATGGGCCAGTTCTCAGCGTCTGAGTTCTGAACTATTGCAAGAAGATGGCAAGGATTTCACAGTTCTGGTGCTGTAGCAGGAGTTACATGATTGGATGCTGCAGTAATTTTTTTGGCGTGGAGTGAAATTTTATTCAACCAGAACCTGTGTAGTTGTGCTGTATCGGACATTTTTTGGTCTCCATTTTGTATTTCTGTGCAACGGTAATGGTTAAGTGAAACGGCCGGAGATTGCATCAAAGGATGGCTGAAGCAGCAGCAGATAGGCAAAGCACACATATTCCATCCAAGGCAGCTACAACTGTGCTACAATAAACCTGATATACCAGCTCCAGTGCAAACACTGTGATGCAGAGTACATATGTCTCACCACCAACACCAAGAAAGAGAAGTAATGGCCACATAGCTGACACAAAGCAAGCCCTAGCTGGACGCAACATTTGCCCACAAGAAAAGCCAGTTGCAGCTCATGCAGTTTCCCGCAACAAAGACTTTGACTCGTGCTACAGCACCAGAATTGTGAAATCCTTGCCATCTTCTTTCAATAGTATCAGAGCTCAAATGCTGGGAACTGGCCCATCAATACATCACGAAATCAACACAGCCTCCAGACCTCAATGTCAGATAATTCCTTCTTTCTTCCCCCTGGTCCATTGCAAGCCATCACAACCTGACCTTCATTACTGCCCCATTTTTGAAATTTCAGCCATGTTTAGTTAGCCTTCCGGCTGCTAGGCTTACTGGTAACAGCAAACACTTCCGCTGGACTGCAGTGCACCATGTCTTGCCACCTGAGGAAGCCAGTTTAATACTGGTGAATCGTCGTGACCGCACTTCCGTGGAAAAATGTGTGTCGTCCCTTCGTATGTGTGTACCTGTTTACAAGTAGCTTATCATCTGTAAGTACTTGTGCCTCTGTCTGTTATATTACTTTGTTAGTCTAGCGGCATATTTCCCACCATTCTTACAAGTAATAACTAGGCGAATAAAGTGTGTAGTCTACTGTCACTGTATTTGTTTTTTTAGACCAAGTAAAACCGTAAATTACAACAGGTTACGGGCCCAGTAGCGTGCATAAAAAGGGCAGTTGCTTTAATAATACAAGGTTGCGAAAAAGTGGCTCATTCAGAGGTAAACAAACTTTCACTGATAGAATAATTAGAAGAACTTAGCTACCGTCAAGTGTGGAAGTTTAAGGTGAACATATTTTTCAAGTCACAATGACTGCATGACATCGTAAGAGGAGAAATGAAAGTGCAAGAGCGAGACAGCAAGGAATATACAGAATACATCAAAAAGGATGTCAAGGCACAAAGGACAATAATCGCCACAATAGACAAAACTCTTTTAACGCACATCCTTAACGTGTGAAAATGCATTTAGCATGTTTAAAAGACTGTGTGATATATATGAATGGGTTACTTTGCAGCAAAAGTTTGACTTACTGCAAGAATTTTTTGGTTATAAATACACAGCAGGGGTGGATTTGGCAATTCCCGTGAGCAAGGTCGAAAATCTGGTGTTAAGGCTAAAGGTTCTAGGGAATGATGTTCCTGAACACTGAACACATGTTGATTTCCAGGATCCTGACGACCTTACCTGAAAGGTATAGTTACTTCATTGGTACATGGGAGTCCACCTCTGCGGAAAGAAAAACACTGGCAAATTTGACAGCAAGGTTGGTGGTGGAAGATAAAAGGTGCGCAGATTCAAGAACTGATACTGATGTGGTAACATTTAAAGCTGAAGTGAAAAAATGTAACAAATATGGCTCTGATAAACACTTAGCAGGTTCCACAGAACTGATGTAGCGAGCAAAAATCCACGTAGTTCTGTTAAATGTTTTGCATGTCTAAAGACTGGGCATATGGCTAGGGACTGCCCGGACAAAGTGAAGAACTGCAGTATGTGCAAAGAGACTAACCATGAGGAAAAGGACTGCTACTTCTGAAAGAACACTAACAAAGGGTCGCCAGTTTCCTTTCTGGTTGCAAGTTGTGGTGCCATTGATACTGAATGGATCTTAGACTCAGGGTCATCAAGCCACATGACTTACGACAAGAACCTGCTGGAAGATATAAAGAGCTGTTAGGACGGACATAGGCCTTGCAAAAAAATCTGTCTGCATGAATGCAGAGGGTGTAGGCAGAGTATTAACAGACTGCTGTGAACTGAAGGAAGTACTGTATGTCCCCCAGCTGAGTAAGAACATTCTGATGGTGGGATAAATCACACAGAATGGGGAAAAGTGAATTTTTCGAAGAATGAAGTTAAAGTGATTAAAGAAAATTAAGTGAAGCTCATAGGCAAAAGAGGTGCAAATGGACTGTATGTGATTACAGTTACTAAGGATCCATTGCCCAAAACTATGGGGGCAGAAAGTAAAATTCCAGAAATTACTTGACACAGAAGAATGGGTCACGTCAGTCAAGATCGTCTCAGAGCCACATCAAAAGCCGTGGAAGATATGACATTGGTGAGTGAAGATGTGAACCATGCACCTTTGCAAAATGCACTCAAGCAAAATGGACACGAGCTCGTTTCCAGAAATAACGGATGCAAGCCAGTCGGCCACTGTAAATAATACAATACATTCTGACCTGATCGGGCCAATGACACCACAAAGCTGGAACAAGAAGTATAGCATGATATTCATTGACGAATTCACTTTTTGCTGAAATATATTTCCTCGAGTCAAAGGCGGAGGTTCCAGAAATGGTGATTCAGCATGTGAAAACGATAGAAAGGCAACGGAACCTGAAGGTTCACAAACTGCGGACAGACAATGGCTAGGAATGCCTGAATAAGAAGCTCAGAGCCTGAATCAAAGCTGAAGGCATTGTTATTGACACAGCTGCTCCATATACACCTCAGCATCAAGGAACAGCAGAACGATTCAACCGGACTTTGATGGATAAGGTCAGAGCATTGATGCTGGACTCCGGCCTGCCAGAAGAACTGTTAAGTGAGGCTGCAGACACAGCAACCTACCTTATCAACAGAAGCCCCACAAAAAAGCATAGCGAAACCCTTGCAGACTGTGGTACAGAAGAAAACCTGATGTTCCAAACCTGAGAATATTTGGGTCTGAAGCATATGCGAAGATAAACAGATACCAATTGAAATTGAAGCAGAGTAGTCACAGTACACAGGAACAGGTTACCAACCGTGGTACGCAACGAGAAGGGAAATAGTAGTCAGAAGAGATGTGGTGTGCGTAGAATACTCGGAATTTCCTAAAGAAGTAAATGACTCACCAGTGACGTCACCAGTTCTAGAGGATGGACAAGGTGACACGGAGAATGAGCTGCAAGAGAAAGAAAATTATGAAGATAAAAGTGATGAAACATCAGTTTGTGAAGAAGAATGAGGAATCATTTCATGGATTTGAAAATGTTAAAGAAACTGGTGAAGATGCTGTAAACAGACAGGGTAAAGCACACGGAAGGAACAGAAAGATTCCTGCAAGATATTGTCGCAATCTACTCTGTTAAGGGGGTGACCTCGGGAAGATACTGTTACTGGCCTGGCTAGTTGGCACGAGACTAGGTGTTCCCTGAGGCGAGGATGTACCACATGACCCAGGAGAGTGGCATCCAGGGGCGAAGCTCACAATGATACTCTCCAAGAGTAGCAAGGCAAATTTTCTTATATGAAGGGGTGGGGCTGGTGGTCTCCATTCACCTAAAATAGTTCCTTAAGGAGGCGACATTTCCTCTCTGAGATCTGCTTCATGTCGAGCTTCGTTCCTTAGCTGCTGGACCCTTAGATGAGGAGCAGACTCGGGTCTGGGCAATAACTTGATTGGGCTGATTAGAGGTCTTGATAGTCTCTTAATATCCCTGAGGATCCGAGTAAGTTCCACCTGTCTCGCTTAGGTGGGAGGGTTTTGGGGTCCTGGGCCTTGTATTGGGGACACAATTTTGAGAGGAAAGGCCCTCGACCGGGCACTTTCTGGGGTAGGGGAATTACTCCCACTGGAACTGATATGTCGGTTATGCAAGCCTGCCGACGCAAGTTTGCGCCGTGTGCTCTTTGTGAGTCGATGAACTCCCTTTCCTCTGATGAGATATTAATTTCTTGGGTAGAGTCGTCAGACATGAGTTCCAGAAATAATACAAGAGGTTTTACTTGAACTTACATGTATATTGGAACCACAAGTTTGCAAGTTACACTGTTCACTATACATACTTCATTAATTACACAAGTCACAATAACAAGTTGTACACAAGACTATTGACTGCGTGGTCATTACGAACTGAACTGGAGTCTTGCAAACCGGATTCAATATGGCCAAGTTCTGTTTCCGTAGGAAGGCCAGAGCGCGCCACATGGCGGCCGCATTAGGGTACGTTCCTTTTTTACGCCAACACGGCTAGGGCGCTGCGATTATTCCAGAGCACTTTAGGCATCAAAGGTAGAGGGTAGGAGCATCTGATTTCAGTTCCATATTTCAGGAACCAACCCTTTTGAGGTAGGGGGAGGGTGCCTAGGCTTGCTCGGGAGGATCTCGAGCCCTAGACTGGTGGTCTGGCGAGGCGAGTGGTGGGGGTGGCCGTGCCAAGGAGATGGTTGTCTGCTGATAACAGGCGGGCCATCACAACACATCCACGCTTCCCTGCACTAGCAAAAATTACTATGCACACGTGAAATTCCCTGCAGCTGCAAAAACATCAGTGTTGCCAAAAATACACATAAAAGTACTCAAATATTATTAGTTTACAATAATACAAACTATTTACTCACTATTGTAGTTCAAGGGTATTTAGGCGAGTTGTGAGTCTCTATTTACACATGTGACACATTATTACAGTATAAAAACACCTAGAGGCAGTAATACAAATACATATACACAGTATTTAAGTTTGAGATTTTTGTATACAATATAGAGATAAAGTAGCGGCAACACAATGCTATAGTTAACTGTATTTTGGAAATTAGCAGAGGTGAGGCAAATTACGAGCCGAGCATTTGAAATACTGCTGTTACACATTGCAGTGCATCAATATGAAGATTATGTGATTTTGACATATGATGAGGCTCTCTCTTGCCCTGAAAGAGAACATGGAAAGCAGCTATTGAAGAAGGGACGAGATCACAAATTAAAAACGAAACATGAACTGTTGTGGAAAAGAAAGATGTTCCGGGGGATCAGCGGATACTAACCAGCAAATGGGTATTTAAGAAGAGAAAGGATGGGAAGTATAAGGCAAGGTTGGTTGTACAAGGGTGTCGCCAAGTAAGGGGCATCGACTTTGGTAAAACCTACAGCCCGGTCCTGAATAGTGGATCAATGCGGGCTCTCTTATGCACTGCACAGAATGAAGGGTATGTGGTAAGTACTTTCTACATAAAAATGGCATTCTTATATGGTCATCTGGAGGAACCAGTGTATATGTCTCCCCAAAGGAGTGAATGTCAGTGGTGTACGTCGACTCGGTCATTGTATGGCCTCAAGCAAGCCCCCATGGGGTGGAATAAAAGAATTACAGATTACCTGAAGTTGGCTGTCAACTAAAATCTGAATCCTGTGTGTTTAAAAATTATGATGGCTCTGTTGTCATAGGCCTGTATGTAGATGATAGTGTAGTAATTGGCAAGGATTGCAGAGCTGTTGACAGTCTGTTGGAAGGCCTGAAGAAGGAATTTGAAGTTAGTGTTCAAAAAGCCCCGCCAGATTCCTGGGGATGGAAATTGCTATGAATGAAAGAGGTCATCATCTCGACCAGGCAGGAACAGTGTCTCAACTCCTAGAAGCCTACAACATGTCTGAAGTGAAGCCTGCCCCCAACTCTAGTGGTGGAGAGAAAAGGGGAAGAAAAAGAAAGCCAGAACAAGGCCTTTCCCTACAGAGAGTTACTGGGGAGTTTTGTGTAGCTATCGAACAAGACAAGGCCGGATATCGTGTATGCAGCAAATCGCTGCAGCAGAAGCGTCAAGAGCCCAACTGAAGAGTACATTGTATCATCGATCAAGCGGACTATAAGGTACCTTTGAGGCGCTGGAAACCTGGGAATCAGATTTGAAGGTTGCAGATCTGTGAAAGAATTGGTTGGATTCTGTGATGCCGACTTTGCTGGGGAACCGGAATCCAGAAGGAGCACCACAGGATACGTCATTTACTGTGGAGGCCCCGTCAGCTGGTGCACCAGGAAGCAGCCTGTGGTCGCTCTTTCCATGGTGAGGCGGAGTACATAGCAGCTGCCGAGTGTACAAAATAGTTGATGTACATGAAAGGTGTTCTGGAGGAAATCCTGGGAGAAGAGGTGTCAACAAAACTGAATGTGGACAATCAGAGCGCTTTGAGCTTAATGAAACTACAGGTGAAAACATGTGCCGTTCCATTATGTACATGAGAGGGTGAGTGAGGGTTTTGTGACAGTGCACAACTGTTCCAATGATAAACTGACAGCAGACATCTTCACAAAGCTACTGCAAAGTGTTGAATTTAAATCATATGTAAGTGAAATAGTCTCCTGAAAATTGTAAAGAGACACTGAAAAATTGAGAATTACGGTGGAGTGTTGAGAGTTGTAATAATGTGCTGAAATTAATCCTCAGTTTTGTTTTGCAGTCCATAAATGTTTTATTTGCTGTATTCAGATGTATACATTTGAAAGAAGTGTTTTGACTATAGTAGTAGGACTAGGCGAATAAAGTGTGTAGTCTACTGATATTGTATTTATTGTGTTTTTTAGACCAAGTAAAACGATTACTTTTTCCAACACTTGCATTCAGTTGTCATTTGTATTTTCTCTTTAGGGAAACAAAATCATTTCGATTTCTTAACCCTCTTTTGCACTATATTTTTTTTCTGTTTCAAGAATTGCACAATTTTATATCATTTTTTTTAAATGTAAAAATTTCTGTGACTTTTCAACCCTTATAATTACAGAACATAAATTATAGTTACACCTAAACATTGCATTTTTTATGTATATTACAGGAACATAAAGGTGGTCTTACATAAACTTCTTCAGAAAATGTATTATCCAAGGCATACCAATTTTTAGTTTACATGCAGTTGAGCCTCTTTCTTACACTCCCCTTTTACAATTTCCAACATTTTACACCCATTTTTTGTGGTCCTATTTAAAGGTTTACATTAACAATTCCCCTCTTTTCACACTTTCCTGAATTTATAACAATATTTCCAGGTCCCTTGAGAACTTTAAAAAAAAAGGGGGTTCCACTGTAGTTACTTTTACAACAGTTTTAAAATGCCCAACACTTGTTGTATGCCAGAATAACTGATACAAATTGCTGTTTAATTTCAGGTTAAAGAATATTTGGAATCGGTGACACAGTCCAAGGGATGGATGACAGACTACAATGTGCGTCGCAACTTCTCCAGCCCGCTGCGGGTGGATGAGCTGATGGCAGACCATCCTCGTGTATATCATACCCTGACAGCTCTAGCACGCTCTGCCCGTGATGCGATGGAAGATGTGTTCGATAGCTACACCATCACGGAGTGGGTTGAGCAGAGAATATACCCCGGCATCATGCAGCTGGAGAAGTTGCAACAGGATGCCAACAAGCTGAAGGCGGTCAGTACATGGCCACGTCGGCCGTTCCCACCACTGCATGATCTGCGGAGGCTTGGAGTGCCCATGCCGGAAGATGGAGATGGAAACTCAACGCCGCTGCCATCCGGAAAATAGCGCAGACAACTGTTGTACTTAGGAATGTGCTTAATTTTGGTGTGTAGCAGTGGATGGTTGTAAATAGATGAGAATGACAGACTGCACTTTTGGGCAGTGGAGCAGGTTTAATATATAGCAGTTGTCGTGAAACTGCTGGTATGTTATTGTGAGATTTCACACTTTGGTAACAAATTACAGAACACTTCGTAATTGCTGATGTAATATATAATGTGTGAGAAACTAGGATGTTGTTTATCTTTTTATAAGTCACAGACTTAGTAAAGCTATGAAATCTTTTGTTAGTATGCAGTGTCCTAAAAGTGTTGTGGTTAGTTGATGAATGAGTGTTCTAGTGAATATTGTACCATGTGTTATAATGTTGGACTAGCATAGTATATCTCGTGTACATTGCAAGTATTTTGTTTTTTTCTGATGTAGCATGTGTTGGTGAAATGTGCCTTGCATGTGCACACGTTATTTCTTGATCAGTTGCTCAGCTATTCAGCACTGGGTAAAACCTGAACTGTGACATTTGGACTGTTAAAAAGTAATTTTTTTTCTACATGGTATTTAGTAAACTCTTTGACTTGTAGCTGCAATTGCTGCTTTAGCTGGAAATTGTCAAGGCACTATAGTGGGCAGTCAGAAAAAGGGTAGGGTGAAAATGAAGAGTTAAGCTGACTCAAGAAAAAAAAATTCAGATTGTAAATGTGCGCATTGTTTTGTTGGCTGGACCAGCTTTTTTTAGGCAGTAACAAAAGTCAGGTTGTGTAGGCATAATGCTTGTAGTAAATGAAACAGCTGGAAGTTGGATTATCATGTGGCAGGAGAATGAAATAACATTGCAAGATAATTATCAGAAGGGTTTGATACAAATGTGTTTTAGTATGTACAGAATTGTACTACTGACATGTGACTAAACGAACACAGATGGCCGATAAATTGGGGAACACTGCAACTGGTAGGTGGCTAAGTGTGGATATAGCTACAAGATGACTAAGTTTTTAAAAAAAATTGTTATATGAGGCCTGATGGTGCTTGGTGACATTAATTTGTCACTGCCCAGCATCTCAGTTCTACTGTATTTGTTGTGGGTGTAACATGAGTGAAGGTAATGGGAGGTGTTGCATGTGCAGGAATGGGTTTCTTCTGTGATTTTATGTAGGGAGTTGGCAATGGCTTGTTTACCATGTATGTATTAACATGTGCCCATTTGTCCTCTTGAGTATGTACTATGTCAATGTATACAGCATCAGGTGCATTGCAGATGGTATAAAGCCTGGTCATGAAAGTATATTACGATCATTGAGATGATTCCTTCTGAAAAATGAGGTAAAGTTGTACAGTAAAGGGAGAAATTTTCCAATAAAGATTGACATAGCAAATTAACATTTGTGAAAATTAAAAAAATAAAGAGATTACAGATATTATTAAACACTTGAAATTCATTAATTATTTCTTTTATCTATTTTAAACAATGTTTCTTTTACTGTCAATTTATCCCTTAAAATGGTGCTGACCAAATACGTACATTATTTAAATTTACTTCACATTAATAAATACAAATATTGTATTCACATGTAACTGACGAATAAGATATTTCGGTACTAATTCTGCTGCAGGATAACAAGTCAGTTAATTCTTTTGGGTTCTTTTTATTATTTTGTAAATTATATGGTGGAAGGTATGTTGATTTTTTGTGGCCATAGTGGAGAATTTGCCTGAAAGGGAGAGCTTTGTATGTGAATTCCAGGAGATAAGATAACTGCCACATGTATGCACTGCTCAAGAGTCATAAGACATGTATATCGCCCTTTTTAAATGTATATTTTTAACCCTGTAACTGAATGATCTACCCATCAATGTGTTTTCCTTTGACAGATCACTATACATGAATGTGACATGCTGGTGTGCTTTTCAGTAACTCTTCCTGTGTTGCTACACTGAACATTGCATTTAATCCGATATGTTTTCCTGCTAAGTGTGATACAAAGCCGTATCTGTATTTGGTTCAGTTTCATCAGTGCAGCCATAAGTCAAAGTGCTGGTTAAGATGTGTACATGTTGCCATTGTAGTCTCTTTAGTTGGAGAGAAAAAAACTTAAATTGCAATTTAAAGATAAACCCTTTTGTGCTAGTGACCAGAGCTGGCTGTATTATACAGCACACAATGCACACCAAAGAGGTTATGTCACGTACTCAACCTGTCCGTATACATCTGTGAAGGTTCAAGATTTTAGAAAATAAAAATTTAGTCTGGAACATGCAATCATGTTGCTTGTAGCTATTACTGTCGGTATACGACAATCGCAGTTACCATGAACTCAGATCTACCAACAGTGAGATAAAAGTGAACAAGAACATTGCAGTCACACCACAGGGCTGTAGAGCTATGTATGAGGTATCCAAGCTGTTGCAGTAACTCCACATCAAAACAATGCAGACAGTAGTAATTTCTTTAAGTCATCATATGATAGAGAACCATCAGACCAATAGTTCATCTTCTAAAATCATCTTTGATAATAAAATGTAACCCACCCATAATCCAATAAAACAGTGGAACTTGATATCATCCTTAATTTCCACGAGATTGTGAATAAACTTAGTCACCTATGTTGCCCCTACACATTCAGTAAAAGTTACCGACATTTTTCAGGTAGTTTTACTTCCATTTAAACTACTTTCTTTTTTTTTTTTTTTTTTTTTTTTGGCATGAAACGCTACCACCATTTTTATATTCAAGCAATGTCAACTGAAGCAAAATTTCAACTAGTCTTTAGGATTCTCATACAAAATGCTGTAGAATTACTATGAACATTATGAAAATGTTTATTGTAGCCTATCTAAGAATGTAAAAAAAATAATACAATAAATCAGTATGATGTAAAACTATCCAAACCCACAAAATCATGATGTAATATTGTGGTCACAGGTAGCATAGAATTTCATACAATTTGATAAAACCCCAAAATGCAGCATACTGAATCAAAGCTTTACCTGCATAGACTGGTCATATATATAAAACACTACTCTGCACATTTAACCTACGTGATATTGTTACATATTCAGTGACTTAATAAACAAAGATGTGTGCGTGTGTGTTCGTATATATGCTGGCATTTAATGCGTGCAGTTTCACTGGCTGTGCTATGTGAATTGACCAGGTCACATATTACATATAAGTGTTGTACAAATAAACCTGCAACAGTCATATTGCTTCAAAAGCAATGGACATGATGAACAGTTCATGAATTAAACTTTTAGAGGCTAATGTACTTGGTGCATGCTACTGCCAAAAGTCATTGTGATTCATTTTAAGTGGACCAAAACAAGAACATGAGTTTGGGCATTAATTCTTTCGCTGCAGCACATTTACTTTGTTCTGGAGTTGCTTAACACTAGTTCACATTGTATTTTTCTTGTGTAGTATCAGATCTGTTTGTACTAATTTTAGGTATTTATCAATTGAAACAAATGTTCCTCTGTGAACCTAACTTGTTGATATGTTGTGAAATACATGCTTGTAACAACTAATTTCAGTTTGATGCAATGTGAGTGATTTGATCTACACACTCATTAAAATTACTTTGCAAAACTAATTTTTTTTTTGTAAAATAATGGCATTATGGACAACAAGTCAAAAACATTGTGGTGCTTTTCAAGAATTTGTCACAATTTAAGGGCTGCTGTATATTATTTCATCAGTATTACAAAACACATTTTTTTGTTAATGAGATTTTATCCTCTCAACGATTCTAGTGTATTAGTTGTATATTTTAGTATTTTGGTACTGTATATTTTGTTAGTTTTATAATGTCAATTTTGTCTCAGTACGTAATTTTGATTGTGTGTTCATTTTCAATACAATAGATGACGACGTGTTATTTTTTAAAATTAATCATAAATGCTTAATGTGCTGTAAAATTGATTTGCAAAGTGTTGATAACATTTAGAGATTGGTTATTAAAATGTAATAAATTAACTGCTACAATTTTAAAACAGCTTTCTTTCTCACTTGTAATAATCTTATCCACGATTACTTTACAGCATCTGGTATCTGTATTATGTACAAAACTAAAATTGCAACTACCAAATACAGCTTTCAGTACTCATTTCTTGGACAAGTGCTAAACTTTTCTGCTTGTTCCATTCAATTACTTATCTTTTAGTTACTGTTTATGCATGGTAAACTCTTCATATCTGAGTTAGTAAAAACTGTGTACACACGCACAAACAAGGTTCAATAACTTATGTCAAGCCACAGCCTAAATTGAGGGAACTTGATACTTTTGGTGTGGGTCTGCTTCAGAGCATAGACTCGCACAAAGGGATTTTTTGAAATTTAATCCCCACAAGGGGTGAAATGTGTTTTCAATCAATTGACAATATAGCTCGAACCCAACACACTATCACCATGATTTTTACTTCAATGGGACACTCGTACAAATACACATTAAGCAATTTCAGGAATCCTCGCAATGTGAGACAAAAGGGAGAAAATTTGTCAATAAATCACAGATACACCTTGAACCCAACAGACTATCACCGTTTGTATTTCAATTGCACACCCACAAAATTCCACCCCTAAGGGTGTGAAAATCCATACTTTTTTTTACATAAATCCTCTTATATCTGTTTAACCTATTGAAATTATTTTTTGCTTCAGAATGTTGATTACTATTTAAATAACCAAAATAAATTTCAGGATTTTTTCTAAATCAAACTTTTCAAGGTTGTAAATGGGTGTGTGCTTTTAGTTGAATCATTCATTAGGCTTTGATAAAATAGGTTATCATCGAGATTTTAACTTCAATTTGATACTTATACAACTGTCTAAAATGTGGTTTGAAGATTTTTTGGCCGTCAACTATCCCAGGATATTTATCTAACCAGTTGAGATACTGAGGTGTTTGTTTCAGAATGATGCTTATGTAAATATCTAACAAGTTATACCTTTTTTTTATGCTGATAAAATAAACCATGAAGAAAACTGTCAGTAAACCATTCCAGACAGACAAGCCAAAAAACAAGCATGACTATCTGTAAATAATTTACATAGTTCACTCTGCAGTACAATCTCTGTTCACGTGCCTTTATACATTAGTAGTTTTAAAAGTGAGAATCCGGGTGTGCTGCAAGGATTACTTGTGGCCAAAAACCTGATGCTCCAAGGAGAGTCAGGGTGAAGGGGAACAGCGAGAGGAGGGAATATAGAGACTTCTAAGAATTCATACCTCAGGCAGTGACCTACCAACTGACAAAATTTCAGTATTTAAATTTTTTCCAACATTCATTCTCCCCCCCCCCCCCCTTTTTTTTTTGTGTCGTAGCATATTTCACTCATGTTTTGCTTCACTGTCCCTTGGACACTGCCAAGTTAACTGAGGTCCCGGAAAAATGTGAACTACCCAAGGTCAGACATTTCCTCCCTTCCCCTTGTCCTTCACCCATCCATCCCTACCTCCAGGTTCAAAGCACTTGGTGTCTACAGAATATTAATCACTGCCACTCCCTTCTTCCTCTCCCCCTCTCTGGATACTAGCGCTCGCCTCACTGCCCTTTGCGGGACCAAAGATGGCTTCGACATGTAATACAATATGGTTTTATTCTACTTAATATTTACTGGCTAACATCTGACTGTAGTCAACACAAAACCATAGTTAATTAGCAGTTTATAAGCTCAAAGGGCAATACTTTATCTGATATCAGAAAGCACTCCGACACAATAGGAGAAAGATTGAAATGTGGTATGGACCTAGTTCTGTTTTCATTAATTGTACTTTTACAACTAGCCAATATTAAACTAACACACATTAAACATAGGTACTATATTGTATTTTCAGTCTGTTAATATTCTTTCATTTGTATTAAGTGCCTACCTAGAACTTTTGTTTGATTTTGAAATGGATACTGTAACACATCCCTTACTTTCAATGGAACATCTTACTGATGGTTGTTAAAACAGTGCTGACTGAACTACGTACTATTGTAAACAATATGAATTTAAGTTAAGAATGTAATACGGTGGAAAGATTGTATTGAAATTAGACATATGTATTTCTTCTTAATACTGTAATTCACTCTTTTGCTTATACACATCTCACACCAGCCATATTTAATATACTCTACAATTTTCACGAGAGAGAAGTAACCTACGCTCAATATTACAAACATACCAACTTACCTTATTCTAACCAACACCAACCTAGAGATTTTATTGTTTCCAACAGCCCCCCCCCCCCCCCTCAATAAAATTGATCTAAGTAAACAAAGCAAACAAACAACGGGGGGAAAAAAATACTTCATCAATAATTTACATTATTCTAGCCCTATACTTGTTACACATTTCAAGAGTGTTTTTATTCACAGCTTTAGTGAACATGTCAGCAATTTGATCCTGAGTACATTCACACTTTACACTGATAAGACCCTCGCGGATTTTTTCTCGAATGAAATTATGGCAAATGTCAATATGCTTCAAACGTTTGTGATTCTCTGAGTTTTTAGTTACTCTTATTGCACCTTGATTGTCTTCACACAGAATCACAGGTTCTTCTCTTAACACTACTAATTCCTGTAGTACTCCTCGGATCCAGGATGCTTCAGCTGCTACACTACTAAGGGCCATGTATTCTGCCTCTGTGGATGACAGGGCAACAGTAGACTGTTTCTTGGAGGTCCAGGTGATGGTATTACCTTGGAGTTGGAATACAAAACCTGAAGTAGATCTTCTTTCCTCGTTTCCTCCCCAGTCTGCATTAGTATATCCACTTAGTTGAGCTGCAGTTTCTTGTCGTCTGTAGACAAGCATCAAGTCCGAGGTCCCTTTTACATACCTCAAAACACGTTTCAAGGAAACCCATAGTGTTTCACTTGCTCAGTTTTGATATATACTCAGAATACCAAGAGTAGCACTAAGATCTGGTTTTGTGCCTAGTGGGACATACAACAGGCTTCTAATAATCTGTCAACATTTTGTTTCCAGATCTTTTTCTTCTGTGTCCTGGCAGTTTATTTTAAATAGTGGGTCCATTGGTGTGGACACTGGCCTACAGTCCGCCATCCCGTATTTCACAAGCAATGATTTCAAAAGATGAGTCTGATTCAATTTTAGCAATCCAGACTTAAGACCTTTGAGATACAGATTATTCCTAAATACAGTAGTTTGAAATGGGTCCTTTAAAATTTTTCTTCAAACTTGCTTTCAGTGCTTGAATTTGGTTCTCATTATTACCTACTATTAGCATGTCATCTACATAACTATTAGCATGTCATCTACATAACTATTAGCATGTCATCTACATAGAGCAGGACATATAACCTCTTTTTGTTTGTGTACTTGACATACAGACAGTAATCATGCGTTGATCATTTCATTCCATATTTTGGTGATTTTTTCGGTCCTGAGAGAGATTTTCTCAGTTTGTAGACTGTCTTTTCATCGCACTCCACTCCATCTGGTTATGCTATGAATACTTTGTCATCTGTTTCACCATAAAGAAATGCACTTTGAACGTCCATTTGATACAGTGGCATTCCTAAGTCATTAGGCCTTAGCATTTTCCTGATAACCTACAAATAGTCCTTTCGTACTCTTAGGGTCCCATTTATTTTTCTCTTTAGGTACCTGCATGTAAGTCTCTATTCCAAACACTTTAAAGTATAATAGGACAATGGCGGGAAAGGCTGCTAGGCTACTAATTACAATTAAAACAGAAAGAGTTGTGCACAAGTACTAACTGGCTCTGGTAGCGAGGCCAAACACACATGTTCCACCCAAACAGACCTTAACAAACAGTGTGAACAAATAGCCAAGGCCTTCATAAACAGAGGTTACCCGAAATCACTGCTACATGAACAAATACAGCGAGCCACTACAACTAGTGACAACTCAACCAAGCTTGGCAATTCTGAAATCCCCCTGGTTGTCCCATACCACGAAGGTCTGCACAAACTCAAAACAATACTGAACTGTGGGCACAAAATCCTGGCCTCCTCACCACTCACCCAAAACTTGCTCACTAAACCACCAAGGCTGGTATTCAAACG